>JAKKIK010000028.1:0-69528 GCA_024500135.1 Heterodera carotae
CCGAGTGTTCGGTATTTTTCATTTTGTTCGACTTTTAGACCGTTTCGACCTTCGAACTGGTAGTCTAACACTCGGGGGGGAAACGATACGGGGGGAAATGATTCGGGGGGGAAACGGCGGGGGGGAAACGAGGTGCACACTTCATCCACACCCCCTCTATTTTAAATTTTAAACAAAAAGTCACAATATTTGCTAATTTATGCTTTCACACGGTCTGAACCGCCATGTTGAGAATTGAAAGCATATGTTTAAAAAGAGGCAAATTATCTGTCAATAAATTACGGACTCCACACGGATTTGAACTTATAAATTTGGCCAAACTCACCATGGTACCCGAAAAGTGTGTCCATTTTTGTGTACCACAACTACAGGATAAGGGCGGCGGAAAGTATGGCAAGGATTTTCATCCCTCAATCTCGACGGCGACATCGTCGTCAACACCGTCCAAAACACAGGGCGCCCGGACGCGCATTGTATGCCAAGATGAACAACAATCATTGGTCAGACAATTTTGTATCGATTAATTTAATTTATCAAGTTGCACCTTTAGGAAGAGTTGATGGCACAACGTGTGGTGCCCACCTACACGCGCGGGCTGTTACCATTTGTGCGTTAGGCTTGGCGTGGCGGCCGGCACATGCGTCGGTCTGTCCCCTCGAGGGTTTTTCAGTAAGTTTTGGGGCGGATGATTCGGGGCCTAATGTGTGAAGCAAAGCGCCCTTTTTTTGGCATTTTCCGGCATCGGAGATGGTGGTGAATTAATTGTGTGTGTATGTTGTGATTGGGTTGTTCTCAAAACAAACTGTGATATGAGGTTGGCTCGATTATTTTTTTCTCTTTCTTTTTTTTGCCTTTTTGGAAACAAAAGAATTTTTAAAAAAATTGTTCAAATGCCTCAAGAAAATGGAATGGTGGGCCATTTTCATTCCGCACAAGGTTTGTGGTACTCTGATAGGTTCCAAAAGCGCCGATTGATTTATTGATTGATAGCGTCGTACTTATCGTATTCCGCACACAGCTCAAGGTTTGGCTGCCAGTATGCTTTGCCGAAATTGGGTCAAGGGCGGCAAATTTGTCTTATCTTTTTTTTTTGGGTGGGGTTCGCGCATCTTTGACGGCGCCAATGTGTGCCGCCTTTTTTAAATCTCATTTCGATTTTGAGAGAAAGCCTTAAATTAAGTTTTCTTAGGACACACTTGGCGGGCATGGGCATCGGGTTAGCACCATGGATCGATTCCCCGTGGTTTTTTTTTCTTTAAGGCGGACCCTGGACACCGCTAAAAGCGGACCAGGACTCGATGAGAACATGACTATCTGCCCGTTTTAAGGCATCTTGGATACAAAATTTTAAGCATTTCGTTTATATACACAAAAATTTATCTACTTTGTATGGATACCCATTTTTCAGGTCCCCCCTTTTCGCCCGCCCCCTTTTTTTCGTCTGATGCTTGTTCTTCCGGATGGATGTCGTCCTCCACAACAAAACAGTAAGTAAGCAAATACGATACGAAAAAAGAACACATTTGTGTGCGCTTTCTGTCTGTTGCCTCTTTTTGAAGCTGTTCGAGAGTCTTTGGTGGATTTTCTTCGGTTTCTAGGGAAGATCTCGAGTTAAAGTCTTGTCGAGTGTCTCTCGTGAGCCAGTTCGGGTTTGTTTCTCGGTCTCGAAGTTAGGTCTCGACAAAGTTTGAGTCTCGAACAGCTCTGCCCCCTCTTATCTCGACTAATCCGTAAAATGATGCACTGCTGTTGCTCATTTTCAGCTGGGTTCGTTGTCCATCCATCCATCCCACCCATCCAAATTGATTTGTATCATCCATATACAATTTGTGCGACAATATGATTATATGTTGGAATAAATTGGTACAGAATCGCGCAGTGTTAATATGCTATTTGATCATTTAGACAAGTTCGATTCGTTTTTGTGTCTCAAAGCCGAATTTCACAGGTTTTTTATTCTAATGCCGGCGCGGGGAGAAATTTTGTTGATTCTGACTATATAAAATCCCATTCTCACTCCAAATCGACAAAAGGGAAAACCGGTAATTTTAAGGCAAACCCCGCCGGAAAAAATCTGAATGGATCTGCTCCGCATTAAGGATTTTATACGCAATATGTCGACAAAAAAAGAAAACGAGAAATGATAGAAATAACGATTAGAAATTAACATAAATTATGGTAAAATCACAGCGGCAGGTTGCCAGGTATGGGTCCGGCCGGAGACTTGAAAAACCACAGAATTTCAAGAAACCCCCCTCTAATAAAGCCCCACTTGAGGTGGCTCGAAAAATATGGAGCCCCGGGCCTTTTATAAAAGCAGAATACCCAGGATTCAGTATTTTTTACGGCACCTGACCCCATCTCTGCTGGTGCATGCATTGGATTGGACAGGGATGCCCTAGAAAATAGCTGCTATTGTACACAATAATAAAATAATAATTAAAAACAACAAAAAATAACAACAAAGACAACAACCAGAAACAAAAAAAGAGAGAGAGAATTGAGAGTTGCGTCCCACCCGCCGGCGCTGTTCATTCCGTCCATCCATCAATCAATTCACATTTCGTCCAGGAAAGAAATTGTGTTTCTGTAAAAGAAACGAACCTTTGTTTACATTGTTTTTTATTGTCCCTTTTCGTTTTTTTGTTTTTGTTTTGAGTGCGGCGAGCGATTAGCTTTGCTTTTTTTTCCCTAAGCATTTTTGACATCCAATTTATTCGCTTTTCATGCTTTTTGGCTCCACCACTACACCACCACCACTCCGTTTGTTGAAGAATGATGTCCAACTTGTATCCCTAAAATGGTTGGACAAATTTTTGTTGCCGCCGGTGCTGCTGCAAAAAACTCAGTGAGTGAGTGCGCGAAAACTTTGAAATTTGTTCGTTTTCTGTCGGTGGTAAAGGGTTTGGCCCCAATCCATTCAATCAATGGTGATCGGAATCAGACACGGGTCGAAAATGTTTCGGCTTTTGTTTTCTGAGTCATGGGAGTCCCGATCCATTTGTATGGGGCCGGGAACGAAGCCCAAACCATAGAGAATTTACGATTCCCGATCCATTTGTAAGTCCGCCGCCGCGTTCCTTTGCCAACCGCCCGCGCCGCTTGGTGCAGCGCGTGTGTGCGTGCGCGCGGTATGACACTCTGTCTGTGTTCTTACCCGGCCTGTTTCTTCATGAACCGTTTGTACTGGCGGTAGCGCCCCGAGTTGGACAGGCGCTCCTTCTCCTCCCGATCTTTGGCCTCCTTCCACCGGTCAAACTCTGTCCGCTTCCACAGCTCGCAGGTCATGTACTCCTCCATCAGCTTGGACTCGGTTGCCTGTGTGTGTGTGTGTGTGTGTTACGATATGAAAATGTGTGGGTTATATTATAAAGGTCATAGGCCGAGATTTTCGGCTAAAATGGGATTTATGGTCCTAGACCGAGATTCGGCTAAAACGGGACCGGATTTATGGCCATATACCAAGATTTGGTCAAAAACGGGATTTATGGTGATCCTAGATCGAGATTTGTTTTTTTGTGAGTGCTGATGCACCTGAAATTGCTCTTCCGTCTGCTTCAAGTTCTTCCGGATCATGTACAGCTTGGCCTCCTCGTCATAGGGCTGCCGATGGAGCCAATACTTGAGGGCCCACCGGAACCACCACTGCAAGCAAACAAATTGAATGGAATTTGGCACCAGACATTTTTAATTAAAATGATATAGTGCCAATGTTTGTTTGTTCACTTACCGCCGTCAATTTTGTTGCAATAACTGGGAAGAACACCTGTGACATAAACGGGAGGATACATTTAATAAAGGACATATATTTTATAGGGACTGAATCTCCTGCAATTAAATGGGAGGGAAGGGACTCATATCCCCTCGGGCAGTCGTCCATAAAGGACAGGGGGGGGGGTGGGCTAATTCCAGTGTCCATTGTACAAGAGTCCAGAAATTTTGCGACATTTAATAAGCCCCTCCCAGGACCTCGAAACGAAGCATGTCACGACTCGAGAGTCTCGAACAACAACTTTGGGCCTAGGGAGTCGGTTTCATCTCATTGAATCTCCAAAGTCCAGTGTGTCCCCCAACCCGTCTGAGGCTTTTATTGGTTCCCCACATACCAATTGCACTGCCAATGTGTCGAACACCCGCGGAGGTCGATAGCCACCACTGATGCTGATGTTCTCCTCAATTATGCCACTAAAATTGAATAATTTTTCAATTTAATTAAATTAATTAATTTTGCCTTATTATTTGCTCCGGGTCGAGTCCGTTGCGTTGCTTCTTTTTGATTTTACCCGTCTGTTTGTCAAACTCAAGCACGCCACGCTCGCGCGCAATTTCGATGGCCATATGCCGGAATTTAACCTGCTCCTTGGCATAGCGCAACGCCTCGCGGTACTTTTGGTGGGCGCTCAGATACTGAAATTGGCGCGACAAAAAATAAAAAAAAATTTTTGGGTAACAGACAAAGGATGGGTCCGGATTTCAAACCTTTTTGTGCCAGAAATTCAGGACCTTTTTGAAATGCCGGAAATCCGATTTTTGTTAAGCCGAGATTTCGTTATTTTCATAAGCCGGAAAAAAGTCGAAAATTCGTGACTTATTCGGCATCCGGACCAGGGACATAGGGGTACGAGGTCACGTACACCTACGTCCCTGCCTGCCATACTCCTCCTCCCAACCCGGCTAACTGTTCACCTGCACAACAGAGATGAGCAGTATGGCGGCGGCGATCACAATGCGCACGTCGACGCGCGGTGCGGTGCGCAACCGATAGTACTGGTAGAAGTTGTAGTAGCGCTCCTCCGGATGGTCCAAATAGTAGTCGTAGTAGGTGCGCGTCTCGTCGTCCTTCAGCGTCTCGTAGGCGGTGGCGATCAACCGAAATTGGTCCTCCGCCTCCTCGCGCAGCGCCTGCAGGCAAAGGAGGGGGATTGACGCGGGATAAATGAGGGAGGATTGTTGGACGGGATACAATGTAAAGGGACTAATGGGATAAGGTTTTGTTTCGAAAATGAAAAATTGGTCGAAGTCGAAAACAGTAAAATTAGGGAATCGGCGATGCGTTAAAATTGAAAAAAATTTATAGATATGAAAACGAAAAATTTTGTCGAAAAATCATTGAATGACGCTATTTTTAATCATAAAATTATTTGGGTATTTTTCACATAAAAAATGGCAATCCAACCTCGTCTTTGACACGGTCCGGATGATATTGACGGACCAATTTTCTGTAAATCTTTGGCAGATCCGTCCTGTTGAATTCGTCTCGAGAGATTTCAAGCACTGAAAGAATTTAGTTGCATTTAATTTTTATTCAATTTACAATTCACCATCGTAGCAAGTGACCGTGCCACAATAAAGGCCCGGTGCCAATCCGACGGCACCGACACGAAATGGTAAATAGCAGAGCACAAAAATTAAGTAACTGAACGGCGAATAATTGTCCGCCCTGAGCCGTGCAGGCATCTGAAATTGGGAAAAAAAAATTAATTAAATTTCGGATTAAATTGATAATCCGTATCGTCAATCCTGTAAGGGATAAATCGAATTAAGTTTGGGGGCAAATCCCGTATATTTAAATGTTTGGCATTCTGTGCGTACAGGATTTAACTTCGTTCGATTCGCGATAATCCGATCCTGTGATTTGGAAGAAACCGGATTATTACACATAACCGCATTGAAGGCAACAGGATCCTGCTGAAAGCTTTAATTTTTCCAATCCTGACATTCGCTTACGACAGTCTCCTCACATTGGCAACAATAAAATGGTATGGAAAAATGCTATGGTTTAAGGAAGATAAAATCAATTTTCCCCACCCATTTTTATTATTCATTAGCTTAGCCCCCAGCCAATGGATGAGAGAGGGGAGAATGCTGATGATAAGTGGATGGTGGATATTTTGATTTTGGCCAACTCATAAACTACCGAATGAATGAATGACACCACAGGGGGGTGTGTGTGCTTTTAATTATTAGGTCCCCCCCCCCCCCCCCCCTCCCTCCCCACATGGAAAACGATGAAAGGAGGGGAAGGAATAGGGGGGAAAGAGAAAAAAATGCAAAAAGTGAGGGAGGAAGGGGGAGAACTGGCTTGACTGTTGTGTGAATGCTTGAACTGCTGAGACGAACGAACGAATGAACGAATAAGGGAAAGGAGGGATGGGCGTGGAAGAGAGAAATGTTTTGCTATTTTTGTCGTCTGTATTGCTCTGCTGGGTGCTGGAAGAGGTATGGGATGAAAATGAATCGGAAAACATTAAAAGAAAATACAAAGGGGGAGGATTTTTAATTGATTTTTTAAATGGCAGGTGTCATTTTCATGTTCATGATCAGTGATCACAGATTGATTAGATTAGACCATAAACTAACAACAACAAATTGAATTCCCGTTTTTAAACCATTGGCAAAAATGGAAATGTCAACAATTTGATCAAATGTCAAAATGGACGGACTTTCACCATCCGCTTCGTTGTCACCTTTCATTCAATGTTTGTCATTTGTCCGAAGGATATTCCTCTCTTTTCCTTCAACCCATTCGTTTTGTTCTTTTCCCAACCATTGCATTTATTCTCCCCTCTTCTCCGTCACCTGCGGCTGCTGCCACTGTTTGTCGTCCCCAAATTTTCGCCTATTTTAATTGAAAGTTTTAATTTATTCAAAAGGGTAAAATCAAAAGCGACAGCTGGACAAACTGTTTGTTTGTTTATGCTTACAGCGGATCGGCTCCATCATATTTTGGCGGGTCGATTTGCCCCCTAATGAATGACAGTAAAAGTTCAAAGCCGTTGGAATTGATTGATTGGGATGACTCATCCACTCACTTTTCCCATTCGCTTTCTCTCTCAAATTTGTTTCGATTGATATGTATACATTTCAACTGTTATTGTTGCCTCTTTTCATGCTGTAACTTTTGGTCCGGCTGTTGTTGTGGCCACTTCATTTCAAAATTATTAAGGAATAATATATTGTAATATTCCCGTCCATTGACTCATCAAAGTCACCAAACATATGTAATAATGGTGTATTAGTTTTGATTAGTGTCACAATCAGTCATTCATTCGCCCTTTCATTCATTCATTCCTTCGTTCGTTTATTCATTCATTCATTCGTCGGTCACTGTTTGCCCTCCCTCCCCCCCAAATAAGGAAAAACCACAAAAAAGTCATCATTTTTCTTACATTCTAAACGTTCTTGACTGTTCCTCACTTTTCTCAACATTTCCGTGAAATTCTCGAGTTTGTTTTCGTTTTGTATAAAACTCATTTCATTTCATCTTTATGCTGTTGTCTGTTCCCTCAAAACTAACCAACAAATGATTTTAAAAATTTCAGATTAAAACAAAAACTCCTCCTGTTTCCAAACACCCAATCTTTCTACGTATTTGTTGTCATGGCTGAACAGCATGACATCGAATTGGCGGAGGACGCGTCCGCCGCCACGGACCATGGCGGGAAGAAAGAAGTTGCATCGGTTGCAGTCAAATGGTATTTCAATGGAAATTGGCGTCGTTTCCAATGCGCTCCATGGACTTTCGACACATTGATGGCTGAAATTCGTGCCATTGAGCCCAATTTTGGTGGCCGTCTTTTCTATCGAGGTTTATTTGCCATTTTACTTCTTAATTAATGCCAAATTCGACGATAATGCTTACAGATGCCGATCAAGATGCAATCGTGTTTAGCACTGATGCTGAGATGCGCTTGATGCTCACCTACTTTCGCAACAAGTTGCAAAAAGACACTGTGTCGCTCGAAACAAAAGGTTCAATTAAAACTTTTTCGAATGACTAAAAAATTGAAAACTCATCGTCTAAAATGGAGCAGTTTGAGGAGTTTTTGATACTGAAGTTTTTTTTTACCTATTTCAATATTTGAATTTGCAATATTCATATTAGTGTTATTCATGCTCGCCAAAACTGGTGAACCACTTGTTTCAACCAACATCTAAACATGACACTTATTGCAGTTGATGTTGAACATCGTCCTCCACCGTACACCGCCAATCTTGAAGTGCCGCCGCCCATCTCCGACGATCACAACAAGTTTCCGCATCCTGGTGTTATTTGTGACGTGTGTGACGGGCCAGTGGTCGGGGTGCGCTACAAATGCTTTGTGTGCCCGGACTTTGACTTGTGCGAGCAGTGCGAGAAGACCGGGGTGCATGCGGAGCATGCAATGTGCCGTCTGGGCACTGTGGACACTCCGGTGGGTCGGGGGTCATTGGAATGGCATTGAGGGGAGCAGGTGGCATAGCGTGTCATGCATACCAAGCGTGGGTCCGCATTTCTGGCTAAACTTTCCATGTTTGTGTTCATTTTTGTGTGTGTTCAGAGACCCAGCGGACTTCGCCAGTGCCCATGGAGCAGCATGTTTCCGCGTGCCAATGGTCCTTACCTTTTGCCTTCTTATGGTGAACAAAAAATAAGTCCTCTGAATTTTCCGAAATTTTCCGTAATTCGGATTTATTCCTGTTACATCTGACATGAGACTTTTTGTTTTCATTTTTTTTTTGCAGAACATCACCCGCGACTTGTTGCCAAGTGTGAGCGCGCGGAGCGCCACTTCGCCAAGCGCGTGGCACGCCGTGAGCAGCATTTGCAGAGCATGAAGGACCGTCTGGCGCGCATGGAACAAATGGTGGTGGCCAATAAGACAACGTCGTCACGTTCAACTGCAACTACGACAACGGTTGGTGTTACATATGCTGTGCTTAAATGATAACCAAGACCACAACATCTTGTAGCACAAAATTCCTTATCTTTAGCTTTTTGGATTTGACTCCCTTTTGCTACAATTTTAAGTTGGGAATTTTGCTAAGATCTCTAAAATTGTATTAAAAAACACCAAATTTTTGTTATTAATTCCATATAATCAACAGCCGTGCGTCAAGCCAACTGCGATGCCATCGGCGCCACCACCAGCGACTTCAACGGCAAATGTGCAGCAGTCGCAACAAAAGACGGCTAACAATGCCAACGACAACAAAGGTGTTGGGCATGGTCAGCATGGGCGTCGCGTGGATTATTTGATGGGCATTGGGCAAAGCGTTCAGCATGCATTGAAGAATTTTGGTTGGTTGCTTCCGGGATGTAATGATTTTCAAAACGACCGGATCGGATTTGGAATCTCAAGCCAATAGAAATTTAAATCCTGTAGACCCCGACTAGTTTGCCATTTCGCTTTAGGCATTGAGTGCGACGCGGAGGTGCGCGACGAACGCGGCGTTTTGCACGGCACTGTGCCATTCCACCGCCGTCCGACTGAGAACAACAACAGCAGCAGTAGCAATGGAACGACTCAACAGCAGCACAAGGAGAAGCCGAACAAGAAAATGTGAGGGCATTACTTCATTGCAAAAAACAAGGGACTAGCACGGTACCGGGACTTTCACATAAGTCGGGATTGCAACACAAAATCAGAACCCAATTTTAGTCCTGGACTTCTTAAATAAAATTATAGGACTATTTTGAAAAAGAATGTTGTTGAACCGAACCTTAAAATCAATTGATTATTTTAAAATTTCAGTCACACCAAGAATCCCATTCTGGTGCATGAGCCGCCATTCGCCAATGTTGGCATTCTTCAAGTAAGCGATAAAAAAGTGATTGGTATTTTATTTGTGCTCCCTTTGAAGCGTCGTCAATTGTGCACTGACTCTTCTCGCACGGCGAATCCGCCCAATGTAATTTCGATGGGTGTTAATTAGAGTAGGACAAAACGCCATCCACCGAAATTTTCGTGACAATTTTTTAACCTATTATACTTAATATTCGAAAATGTCGGTTTGTCGCTTATCAATTAGCTTCTAGATTGTTGTTCACAGCTTCTTGGAATAATTGCATACGAACGATACCAAATTTTTAGAAATTGACTGACTAACAAAAAAAAAGTTATGACTAAAAGTTAGTGCACCAAGGTTGAGACACGGTAGGACATAAAATATGACGCCATTTCAGTCTGCTAATTCGTCGGCGGCAACAAACACTCCATCGGCACCGTCTCCGCAATTGCTTCCGCCGCTGCCGACATTTTCGTCATTGCCTGGGCCGCTGCCGGTGATTCCGCCGATGCCAGTGCTCTCGGGGGTGGACAAAGCTGCGCTGATGGCCACGCTCACGCGAGCACAAGAAACGCTGAAAAAGTCGCTTCCGGGCGCGCTCTTCGGGCTTGAGGCAGCCACCACCTTGGTCGGCCAGCTTTTTGCCGGCTTTGACGCGAACACTGGACAGGCGGCAAACCGTGTTGGACAATCGGTAGTGGACGCGGCTCGCCAGGGCGTCGAAGATGTGCGGATTAATTGGGATTTTCGTTTTTATCCCAAATTTTTAGCTTGATCGTTTTTTGAGCCCCGAGTTTATTGCACAAATGTTGCAACAGCAAACGGACATCAGCAGCACGGTGCGGTCGCCGCCTAACGCCGCACAGACCGATGACGGAAAGCCAAAAGACGCAGCCAAAAGCTCTGAGAACGACGGAAAGCCAAAAAACGTTGGGGAAAAATCTGAAGAAGGTGACCAACAATACACAAATCTTTTTGTGTTTAAACATCCATAAAATATAAACTCCTCCCCCACCAAAAAACGTGAGCGAATTTCAGTCTCGGCTAATGACCACATGACAACTGCCGCTAACCTGCCCGAGCCGAATCCGGTGGTTGTGGAGGGGCAGCAGCAGCAGATGAATGCTGGTGGTGGTGCTGTTGATGAGTTGTTCGAGGAGAAACTGCAGAAGTTGAAGCAAAACCAACAAAAGTTGGAAACTCTTCTGGACGAAATGCGCCTGACGGACCAAGCGGCGGAAATGGAGAAACTTCTTCCGGTATGTTGTGCCTGTCATATCTCTCTCTTCTCATTATTTTTATAATTCCGACTCATCATTGATAGATGGGGGCAGGGATGTATCCAGGGAGGATACATGTGGTCACGTACCACCTTCCCCCATGACCAAAAAATCCTGAACAAAAAGGCAGCCCCTAAAAAAGAATTCTTGCCAAACATGTATCCACATTCCATACATTTATTTATATGTGCAGTTCTTCGGTGTCAATTCTACGGGCAAACAACAGACTTCGCCCGTCCAATTGGGCAACAAGCGCAAATTGGCGGACTGCACCATTGGGGAAAACAACGGCGAAGATCTGATGAAGCTGAGCACTCACAACTCGTCCAATAATAATGGGTCGGAGAAATCGCTGGATGGTCATGGTAAACAGCGATCGATCAACTCATTTTATGTATAATAAATCAACACCAAATTTACAGACCAACCGGAAGAGTTGGTGCAGCTTAGTGCCAATGCGAACACTGCTGAGACTGATGGTAATTTACAAATTAGAACAATTGGGTCGAATGGTCTGAACATCGAAAATGTGATAGTAAATATGTCGCACGACAAATTTTATCTGAAGTATAGTTTTTTTTTGAGGAGTGTTAGTTAGACCGTTATTGCTTAATTAAATTTAATATATAAGGATAGTTGCAATTTCATCGAAATTGAGACCTTAGAGAATGTTCATACAGTTGTCGAGATTCAGACCGTTCGACTCTTGGGCACCGGTTCAAACTCACTCATTATCTCTCGCAGAGTTGGACATGCACTCCGTGTCCTCGCGCTCTTCTTCTACGTCGACGTCGTCTGATGCTTCACTGGTCTCCGTACCCGCCGAGGACGTGGACAGCACGTGGATGGTTGTCAAGAAGGAGTCTTTCAAGAAACTGTGCGACTTCTACGAAAAGCGTCGTCGTGTGGAGAGCAACGGCGGCACTGTGGCGGCCGACCCATTCTCCGACCAATTGGAACGCGAGTTTCGCGAGGCGATGAAGGCAGCCGATGCCGAACTTGATGATGATGATGAGAGCAACAAAACTGCGCCCGTGCCAGTGCCATCGGCGCCGACGATGCAATCGTCAGCAGAGGACGGATCCGGTAATCGTCTCTTTTTGAGACAATCACTGTTATATTTTTTAGTGGAATCACAAATGGACGATGACGCCATTGTTGTTGTTGAACCACCGACGGCTGCTGTCGAAGAAGCGCAAATTGTCGATTTGGGTTGTACCGACAACAACGACTCATCGGAGAAATCAGCAAAGGTGATTCAAACCCGTGTAACACTGTTTCATGCCCTCACAGGAAGTTGGCTGTGTTCATGCGGTTGTGATGCGTGGCGTCTGTGCCGCATGCGGCCAGGATTTTCGTCAGGTACAAACTAACTCAACTGAGATATCGAGTCGACTGTACCATCATTTGGTGTGGCATCCCATGGGGATTACTCCCAGACTTCGCATTGAAAATCCAAAGCCTCCATTAATTAGTTTTTGAATCCGATGTTTAAGCCGAATGAATTGGTCGGGCATTCGGCAACCATTTTGGGCCTTCAACAACACTCAAAGCCAGCGGACAATGTTGCTGCTGCGTCTCACCCGATTGGTAGGAGCTTGTGCTTTAATATTTAATTTTCAGAAATATATTGTTTTCTGTAGGTGGACAGCCACAACAACAACAACGTCTTTACCCCATGTTGGACTCTTCTGACCAGGCAAGTACCTAGAAACAGTCTGTTGGCGCGAGGGAGCAGGGTTTCGAGGAGAAAAAACCGATCATTCCTAGTTTACCCCTTGACGTTTCGGCTTCTTGAAAATTCGTTTCAGGAATCACCCCCTAATTATATTAAGCCATTTGAGAGCAGATTTGAACTTAGTATTTTTGGACTTTTTTTTCCATAAATTCTTATTGTTAGCAAATTCGGCAATTTCATGCATGATGAGGGAAGGTGTGTTCGTTGCTTATTTGCCTTCTCTCTCCTCGCATTCCCTTGGGGTATGGGGGGGCCGTCTGCTCCCTTTGACACACATTGTGCTTAGGATTTGAAGAAATGCGCTGATGCTGCCGAAGTATGCACTGCCGGACTGCCTTTTCCGGGCTACCAGAAGCCGATGGGCCAAAAGCATCGTCGTCAATGCGAGTGGAAGCACGACAGTAAGTGTGCGCCGGCGGGGTTTGGGAAAGACATGCACACGGGACTTGCACGAGTTTTTGGGCAACGGGGAAATCCCATTTATTCCCCTTGTTAGGGTAATTGCTGTATCTTTGGTCATGGTAAAACTAGGAGAAACTATTTAATCTTAGAGCAATGGAATACCCAACTTGGTCCTCCTGGGATTTGGTAACTTTTTTTTTTGCCCGATTATTTAAAAATAAACGGTTTGCCGGCTGCAGCTTATGTGTGAAACGAGGGGGGTGGGGGTGCAAAAACATTTTACTCTGTAAGCGCTTTTTGGAAGTTCGTCCAACATTATAATTTGCAGACTTCATGGTGCAAGACCTTGTCGACCAACTGGTTGAGATGGGCTTCGACAACTGCAACGGATGGCTGTTCCGTGTGGTGGAACAGAACGGCCGCGAGATGGACCGCGTCTTTGCAGCCATTGACGCCGACCCGATGTACCGTGCGCGTGTCAGTCTTGAGTGAGATGGATGTGGATATGCAACTTTAAGGGAGAGTCAACGGAGTTGGGATATTAATGATGATGATTTGTGTATGTGACACTTTTGGTTCCCTGCTATATTCATTCTATTCAATTCCAAGTACTATAATAGCCGCTACTCAACGCTGTAATTTGCTTCTTTATCTTTTTTTTTTTGGTTAATTTTGATCGTATATATCGCATGAAGTAAACAACAAACGATAACAACATCAATGTGTTTGTCTCCAATAAGCTATGAAAATCGTTTGCATAAATTTGGTGATTGGAATTTTTTTATATTCAGTGGCTTAAATTGTCGTTTAAAACGGCTATGTTATTCTAAAATATTTGTTATAATATCAGCGGTGAATTTTGTAAGCAAATAAACTATTTTGTTCAGTGCTTAAAAATGCCGTCGTCATCATCGACAACAAATAGTGACGAAGCCAATTCTGTGTTTAAAAAGTGCCGAAAATTGTGGCGACGATTTCGCCGGCAGAGGAGCTGCATCACAACGCAGCGGTCCGACGAGGAGGTGTCCCCGGTTGGACAACGATATCTTCGGCACGGGGACGAGCAAAATCGACTGCAGTCCGGACCAAAAACATCGGTTTGTACCAAACGATCAGCAGGGGGGCCCGGATTTGAGGGAGTTGAGGCTTCGCGCTGTGGCATCAATCATTAGAAAAGTCCGATCGGACCAAAACAAATCCTCGTCTCGACCAAATTTTATCAGATCAGGATAGTTTTTTCATCCTTATATCACTAAATTTTACATGATCGTTTTGTTAATCATTCAGTTACAACCAACACAACCCCGCCGTCGGCTGCCCGTTGAACTGTTGACAGAGCTGTGCGATTGTGTGCCTCACCATCGGCTCGGACTTGCCAAGCTGGTCACCAGCTACAGGCAATTTCTATCCTGCATTCACAGGATAACAATACCAAAATTGTAAAACTGTGGGAGGCCTAGAGCAGTCCTCCCTACTAATTCGAAGACATAACATCCGAATGTCGAACAAAACCGAATCATAGGTTAAATGGGTTCTAATCGAATTGAACAAAATAATGATAATGAAAAAGAATCTCGGTTCCAACATATATTCATTTCCCGTATCGAATATTAATGTCCTTTCTTTTTTGTGCGGTGTACAGCTCGTGTCCTGTTGGTCTGTTCGGCGTCCATTTGACCGCTCAAAACGGTGCACCCTCCACTCAAATGTTTCACATTTGTTCACTGATCACCAAGCTGTTGGAGGAGAGGCGCGAGAAAATGGTGCGTGAGCATGGGCTTTTAGAATTTCCCATGGACATTGGATTTTTGGTTAAATTCTGGTTTGGAAATATTGGAAAATTTGCTGTTTTTCACGACTTTATTTCCAGGTCGGTCCGATCACCAAATGGAACGACAACGAGTTGGAGATGTACAACAAATGGAAGGCAGAGAGTGTACATTTGATCACACTACTTGAGGAGGTTAAACGGTTGCACGCGTCGCAATGAGTAGAAGGCATCATCATGAAAAACAGATCATCATTTTTGAAAACTTTTTGTATAATTTAATTATTTTTGTAAATTCCTAATCTTAATTTGAATTCGCTTGCTTGGGTAATTAGCATTTTATTTATTTGTTAGGAGAAATGCCATAGTTGCGGATTTGGGTCATTTCCTGGCGCTGCATCCCTCCACTAGATATGTTACCAGGTTTCCGAACCTTATTGGGTTTGGACTTTTTTTTCTTGCATCCGGTCAAGTTCCACCTGCCATTTAACCACATTCGATTCATAATTTTCGAATTTATCAATTTAAAAAAGGATGCATAAATGCACAAACAAACATATCATTCATTCCATCATCATCGGGCATCGTAAACCATCATTTTCCGACTGCGCTTCTTGTACAGAATACGGTAACCGCATTCTCGGCATCGGATCGGATCCTTTGGTCGAATTTCGTTCTCCTTGTGGCAATCTGTAAATTTTGCATTCCCTCCTTGGAGGCAAAATGCCAATTTGGCTTTTATGTAGTTGGGCTGTTCCGGGTTAGCCGACACCCGGTCTTTCCCCTTTTTGAGCCGACCCTACACGATGTTTTTCTCGAGTCAAAACAGGTCATAACAGTACCTCCACAAATGTATACCACGGCACCAATGGCGGCAGTGCCAATGCCACCCGCTGCCCTTGGTCCGGCGCCGCCCGACTGATGATGGGGGGTCGTTGCTGCACTGTCCATTGAAATAAATGTCTGTCCGATGCTAAAAAACCATCATTTTCTTGTGGGTTGGAAAACGAATACAACAACTGAGAATTTTCGCCATTTTAACAAAAAAGTGGAGAGAGAGAGAGTACAGCAATTGATTAAGGCATTAAAATTTATTTTGATTAAAAAAGTTCATCCGATTGACAAAATGTTTTCTAATATAATGCGGTGATAGACGCGAAAAGAAATAAGAAATTGGTTCGCCGTCCACTCAAAAGCGATCGGTGACGAACAGCGAATGTTCAGGTCCAAATGCAACACAGCGAACTGCTTCGGCTAAGGAAATCTGAGATGGATGGCTCAAAGATATGATTGAAATAATAAAAAATAGTAACCTGGTAAGGAAAGTACTGGTGATGTTTATGGCTCAATGCCAACAGTCCGTGGCGGTTGGCACCCCAGGAAAACTGCAGATACGGTGGTACAATTTGTTAATTTGAACCTTTCCCCATGCGCCACCCGTTTTCTTACCAGGTGGCCATCCTCCGTCTGTGCACCCATTGAGCAAATGCCCGCATAAACCTGCAAAAGTTTTGTCCTTCAAACGTGTGGGAGATTGAAAAACATATGCGGTCGATCCATTGTTTTTTTGCGCCAAAATTTCAACCCCGAAAGCGCCCATCCCACGCCTCCTCACCCGTTGGACACGGTGGCCCTCGTGCGCGGCGGAGGCAAAGAGCGGCGGGTCCAATTGCATTGGTCGCTCCAGCTTGACAACCATTGGACCAAAGCCGAGCACTTCGCTGCCCCAAGTGAACACTTCGCCCTCAGCATTGGCCACAATGCTAAAGCCGTATATATTTGTTGGAATTATGGAATTAGTTTTTGCCAAAAATTTCCCACCATGAAGAACCGGTGGCCTGCGCATCGACCACTTTGCCAATGTTGAAAGGCACATGGACAGGATATAAAATCTGAGGATGATTTAAAAAAGAAAATATTATGTTCATATTGTAATAAACTTCCGACAAAAATCATTCAAAAATTAATTCGATGTGAAAGGTAAACAAATCTTTACATGTACCGGGGGGTCTCTTACGTTGATGGGGTTGTACGAGTTCGCCCATGATACGTGTCAGATTGGGTGCCACCGTTCACAAATTGTCCATTATTGAGATCGACTAACCTGAGGATCGTCCGCGAGCACGCCCAACTGTCCATACTCATTTTGACCCCACACGAAGAGGTCGCCATTTTTGGAGATGGCCATCAACTGTAAAAAATGACATAAAAATTGGTCAAATCTGCCTCAATTTTCCTAGGTGTTTCTGAGAAAATTTAGTGCGGTTTTTTCATTAATTTAAAAAAAGGGTTTGGCCACGAGGAGGAGGACGAACAGTGTCAGTGCTGCCCCCAATGTGCACAATGCGTTCACCGGCCAAATCGCCGCCCACCAACGAAGGCATCCATTGCATTTGAGTGTTGCCGTTGCCCAACTGTCCGTCCGTGCCGAGGCCCCACGCGTACAAGCGACCGTCCGCAGTAAGTGCAAATGTGGTGTCCAAACAAGCGTGGACCTGTAAAAGCATGTATTCATGCTTATGAATTTCATGGTAGGTGGTGTGACCCCGCATTTTTTTTTTTGTCCGAAATTCCGTATTAAAGATTTTTAAATCAGCCAGTTTGTAAAAAAAAAAAGTGGAAACAAACCTTCACAATTTGCACGTCATCGTCGACAGGCATGTCAACAGAGCGTAAATTGTTGTGTTTGTCATGCGTTCTGAACGGATCAGCAACGGGGTCAGCTGAAAAGGGGTTGGGGTTTTTATTTGAGGAGGTTTCAGAATCCACAAATATTCGACGAATCAACTCGAGCAAACCAGTTTTGGTCAAGAAAGCCTTTTCGCAAGGGTGTGATTAATCATAAAATCATCAAAATGAGACGCGCCTCGATTGGTACTAATTTGTCGGTGTTTGTCAAGACAAAGCCCCCCGCCCCCAACGAACTTCCGCACTGTCCATGTGTGTTGGTGCCAATGCAATAAATGCGGCTTTTGTTCTCCCCGGTCAATGCCAACACAACAGAATGCTGCAATAATTTTTGTTTGTTTAAATTGAATTTTTTTTCGCTACGCCGACTAACCATTCGCCCGGCACTTATCCATTTGATCCTTTTACAATCGTCCGGCAACAAAATGCGCTTGCCCTCAATGTGCCAAAAGAGCGCTTGGCCTTTCAAGGGTTGGCCGCTGAAAAAAAATTTGTGTAAATTTACTTTGATTTTAATTCGGCGCATGCCTTGGCCCCGTCCGTCGTGATCCGCCCAGCTGGTAGAAAGTGTTCAGTCCAGAGCCATAAAGCTCTGCCAAATGTTACTATTTTGCCATCAAATTAAAAAAAAACGCACACAAAATTTCTTACCACCCTTTGAAGCAAACAGTGAAAAACCACAGCCGGCAGCCACATAACGAATTGCACGCGTGTTCATCCTCGGAATGCGCTTAGGGCGATAAACCTGCCGGGCACAATATATAAAATTGGCTCTTAATTGGTCAGTCTCTCTCGCCTCCTTCCCCGGAGGGGGAGGGGGGAAAAACGCACAATTTCAGGCGCTGTTGTTTCAGTGACAAGCGAAGCGATAGCCAATGCGCCGGTGGAAGTCAACCCTAAGGGGAGAACACATTAGTGGCTAATTATGTCCGGCAGATAAACGCAATAAATCTGTAAATTTTAATTTGAATTGTCCCATGGTTAGCTGGTCCAACGCACAGTGTGGAGGGCCTATTAAATTTCAATGTCCCATATTGTAACAGCCACCTGCTCCGTACACGGCACAGTTGGCGCGCTTTCGGCCGGCAAAGTCGCGCACCTCCACGTCACCCTTTTGCGGAATGTCTTCGTGCAAGGACTGCTCATTTGTACCGCTACCATCACCAGCGGCGCCGGCAACGGACGCTGAAATAGGGATAATGAAAAAAGACCGTCGCGGACATTCAAACGAACGCAAAGTTTTGGACTGATTGCTTTAAGTGCGCCAATTGCTACATTTGTTCTAACTTTAACCACACAGAACAATGCCAAGATTATAGCAATTAAAAAGAAATTTACGGTCCAAAAATGCCAGGACGCAACAGAAGAGCGAAAATAAGGGAAAACCCACTCACTCGCTGTTGAACAAGAAGCGACAGATGAGGAGCAGGAAGAATGCAAATGGGGAAAATGACGCCGAAGGGTGCCAACAATGGCGACACCGAATGGATGCCGACGGAGATACATCTTGCAAAATTGGACACACAATGCAAAAGCCATACAGGATTAGACCATTTTCAAGCAGTATGCATAAATACTGATTGTATAGAAGACATTTGTTCACAAGATCATCTCATCAAGCAAACTCAGCGGAGGAAATGGTTGGCCGGCATTTTATTCGTCAATTTGGTATGGATAAAGCGTACATGGTTTTGAAAGCATTTCTATTGTAATATGGGATAATGGATAAAATGGAAAGCATATTACGGAATGAATATGTGAAAAAAAAGTTCGATCGATCGGCCATTCGTCAATTTGGGTATATAATTGCGATCAAAATGACGCCCAGCAGCGTGTACTTTCTGCTTGCTTATCAGCGCTGGGTTGACATTGGCACCAAAAAACTCTTGAAAAATTTTTGCTTTTAAAAGCCGAGTCCAATGAAACCCCCCTCCATTCCCCAAAAGTATACCTCTCCACGAATTTTGCGCACGAGTTGCATATCTGAAAAATGGTCGAGTATAAACACACCATTTCATACGGTCTCTTAAAAAATAAAATTCTTACCCTTTGGCATAACAGTCACTCGGCTAGCATGAATGGCACAAAGATTGGTGTCCTCAAAAAGACCTACCAAATAGGCTTCTGCAGCCTCCTAAATTGGAAACAAATTTTAAAAAGTTGTTAAATTTTTTTATAAAACCCCATACCTGAATGGCCAAAAGAGCCAACCCTTGCCAACGGAGATCATCAGAGTGGGACATTTCTTGGGTGACCTCGCGGATGAGACGCATAAACGGACGACGCGGGATCAGCAGATTGACACTTTTCTGGAATTTCCTGATCTGTTTGAGCGCAAGTGCGCCTGAAATTTCAGAATTTTGTTACTTGGCAAATCGATTAAATAATATACACCTTTTTTGTGGTGTCGCTTTTGTTTGATTTTGACCGGTGGCAATTCCTTGTAGGCAAACGATCGCTTAGGTCCACGCTTCGTCGCCAATTGTTTGCGCAAATTGTGGAGCTGACTGCGCAGTTGACTTTGGCTACTACTACCGGACGAAAGTCCGATGTTCTTATTGGATTGACTTTTTTTTGCAGTTTGTTTGGTACGCGCCATTTTGAGACAAAAATCTGCAATTTATTGGACAGAAATGAAATTTTGGCAGTGGTTTTCAGTTCGATGAACAGAAAACTGAGTTTGTAATATTATTGCATCGAATGTAAATGAGAAAGGGGGGGGGGAGGGAGGGGAGGTTGGGGGGGGGGGGGGGGGAAAGGCGCAAGTAAGCGAAGTGAATTTGTTTCGAAATGAATGGCTAAATCTGTCAGGTGTCCGTAACTGAGCCGGCTGCGCGCCCAGAAACTCTAACTCCGCCCACATTGACCGGAGGTCCCTTCGTGCTCGTATCAAGCTCAATTTTCCAGGACAGAATCATTGTTTTCAATGAAACATGCGAGGAATGTTACGAAATCAAGTAAGCTACATATTAATCGTCTCAAAAAAATTTGGAAAATTTTTTCTTAGTTGTGGCGTTGTATCAGCAAAATTTGAAACCGATACGAAATGCGCTCACTTTGACAGGAAGCTCCCTTCGTGATTGTACCAAGCGCAGAAGTAACACTTTTATTTTTAAAAGTTAAGATTTTAATTCTTAGTTGGCTTGCATTCTTAATTTGGAGTACAACCTGTCGACGTTTTGTCAGTTTTTTTTGTGTCAATCACCCCATATTCCGTCAATTCCCATGAACCACTTTGTCAGCCAAGTTTTATCTGTTGTGTAGCCACTTGTCAGCTTGAAAATGGTCTGGATAAAGCCCGAACGGTTGCTGTTTGGTCACAGTTTTTGGTAAAAAAAAAGAAATTCATTAAAAAAAATCGCAAATTTTTAGGCACTCCGAACGGGCCAACCCCTATTTTGTGCTTCAGCGCCGCAAAGGTCATAAGGAAGATGGACGAACAGCTGGTCACAGTCAGCACCTAAAAAAGGAGGACGAAACTGCCGCTCCATCGTCATCGAAGGGTTATAAAAAATTAAATAATAAAAAGCTAATTTTTTTTTTTTTGAATTTTCAGCGCTGAGCGGCGGACTGTCGGCTCTTTTTGTGTCAACCATCGACTCAATTTTTGACACTCGACCACCGCCCTATCGAATTATTTACCAGCGTGATTTGGAGGATGCTCAAATTTCATGGGGTCGGTTTGTTGGGGAAAAATGAACCAAATGGTGGGTTAGCCTTGAATAATTCAATTATCGCGTAAAATGTTCGAGTTCCTGTCCGAATTTCTTTCTGAATTTGCTCGACTCTTTTCCCCGTCTAATGTTTCTCCCTTTTTTCAAGTGATTGCAATTGCTGTCGAATGGCGTGACGTATTGGACAATTGGCAGTGTTTGGAGAGTTCGGTGTTGCCAATTTTAGAGGCGCGGTTTTTTATGTCATTAAATAAACCAGTAAACTTTGTTGTTAGAGACTGTATTCTCATTGTACCTTGGATTTAACTGGACTCGGCGATCCAAACATGATCCTGATCTAATTCATTTGTAAATTTCTGGTCCTGATTTTTTTTTTTTGAAAAATTGGCCTTTATTATGCTAGTGCTTATCGACATGACAAAATTTTTTCTTTTTCAGTCTTTGGGCACCGACGAAGATGAGCTGGAGAAATTTGTGCTGAACAAAGTGGACGGCTTTTTGGCGGTTCGCGATGAAATGGAACGGCGTGAGCATTTGGTGACCGACAATGTTGAGGAGGGCGACGGCGCCGAGTCGGCAGGTGCAAATCGGGCATCCTACAACAAAAATTAAGTTAAAATTTGTAATTTTCACAGTGTTTGATCATGTGTCCAACACCGCAATTCTACGCAAATTTTTGAAGCTGTTCGACTTGCCTCCTTGCGAAAAACTCGTAAATTGTAATGCCATCGTAAAAAGAGGGGGGCGGGAGGCCACATTTTGGCACAAATTCCCATTTTAAAACAAATATTTCTTGGCATAAAATGTGTGGGGTTTTAGACTTTTTTTTAAATAAAATTTGGGAAGATTCGCGCCCATTTTTGGAATTTGTTTTGTTGTTCAGATTATTCCTGCACATATTGGAAGGGAAACAAGCCATTCCAAGGCAAACTGTACTTGTCCGTCAACTTTTTGTGCTTTTACGCGTTCATTGTCGGCCGTCAGACGCGCATTAAAATTCGGTGGACTGACATTTTGGTAAAAAAAAATTATTTTCTTGGAATAAAGCAATTTTTTATTGTATAGTACTTAAATTTAAATGGATTTAACTGACATTTATCCGTTTTATGTATAGATTTGAATTTTCAATTTCCCATACAGAAAATGGAGCACAACAGTTCGTTGTTTCTGTCCAACGGGCTCACCGTATCAACACGGGACGGACAAACGCACACTTTTTCAATGTTTATGAATTTCACTGACGCGTAAGTGTCTTTCGGTATTAAAAAAACTTGGGATAAAATCAAAATTCTCGACTTCGGGAATAGTGCGTAAATAATGTCGTTGAGTTTGGTGGTTTTACCACGAAAAAAAAACATTGCAGTCCACATTTAAAAAATGACCGAATTCCTTTAATCTTTGTGCACATTTTCATTGCATATTCATTCAGTTTCAAGCACTGCACTCAGTTGGCCAACTTTGCGATGAAACAGCTGATCGAGGAGACGGGCTTCAGCGAGGACGCGGTGCTACGCAACAAATTTCTGCTGGAGGACCCGCGCAAGCGAGCCAAGCGGAGCATGTCTTTTGTCAAGCGTGACCTGGATGCACGCCAACGGACCGAAGCTTACAGGTGGAAGGCGGGCGGGGGCGACTTCGGTTTTCGAATTTTTTTTGAAAATGGGACGGGGAATTGTGCACGAGCGAATGCGGCGCGAATTGTTGTCGTTGTTCTACCTTTATCATGCGGATTCAATCCATACCAAGAGCCACCAATTATTGATTGGAATACGGGATGGATTCGGGGCTTAACACTCCGAATGCCGATCTGGCAGTCCACATATATGGAAAGTCGAAAACCGGTTTATGACGAATTTCCTGTCCAATCCTTAATGCAAAACCCAATTTTGTTCAATATTTCATCTCTTTGTTTCACAACCGAATTAAGAAAAATGGAATGATTCAATTACTAGTAATTACAGCAATTTTTCCTTTTTTTTGCTGTTTTCCCTTCACTCCGTAAGCACTCATTCATTTTTGATTATCTTCGATTCCCGTCCGTCTTTATGTTGTTGTCACTGTTTTATGCCCATTTGTTGGCCCACTGCTTTTCGGCATGGCATTTGGTGTGCCGCAGTTGTTTTTGTCGGAAAATGCAGCGATGCATAAGCCATTGATTGATGCAATGCCGGCACCATCACTACCGGTGTGTTCATAACGGCCATCACCACCTCCACCGCCGTTTTCGTCTCCTCCAACTTCGTTTGACGACGGCGACGACGACACCGGCGGTGGCAAGCAACCGTAGCTCATGTTCAAGTCCACGTCCATGGGCAAATAGGACACCGCCGTCTGGCTGAGGTTGGTCAACGACGACGTGGACACGGAGTGCAACATTTTGGCCAAATGTGCGCGATCCGTCGATGTGTCCACCAGCAGGCGCGCAATCCAGCAAAGGACCTAAATCCCGTCTGATCGGTGACCGAAATTATTGTGCGCTGTCCCCTGAACTGCTGAACTCCACGTACATCTTCCGTATACGGCCCAAAGTCTTCGGCGTACTGCTTGAACAGCTTGGCCAGACGCACTTGGCCCGTCTTCGGGTCAATGTGCAGGAATTCCTTGGACGACAAACACTCGCGCGCGTTCGCCTTCAGCTCTTCGTACACATTCTTTGTGGATGAATTAATTGTTAATTCTTGCGGGAGGACACTCACTGATCAATCAATACTAGCGATCAATCAATACCATTATGTGTTAGACTCTAATACCTCTGTTGAATACACTCGAATGGGTGCGGTTGATCGCGTGTAATTGTTGAGTCCAAAATGCGCAAGTGGTTCGCCCGCTCCGATTACAAACTTTTTTTGGTATTAATTTTTTTACCCGCACAATTAAACCGCAAGACCCCCACTCACATCCCGTCTGTGATCGTTGTCGCCGAACGGCTTCCACAGCATGCCAATGCCGCGTCGATTGCCGCGCAAAATGCCGTTGAAAATTGATTGCAACGAGTACAGTTGGCCGCCAATTTTGTAGTACGTACTGTACAGATACTGTAAGGCTTGTTGTATTATTTATTAGTCCGCCGGTGCATTCCCCATTTTTATTGGGTGCCATTCTGACTTTTCTGCGTTGCCAAATTGTGCTGGGCAGGCCAAACTTGTGCGTGATGTGGATGAGCATTATGTTGTGCATGTTGACAAAAAATGCCAGCCTTTCTTGGGCAGTGGCGGCGCCAATGTGCACAAAGTTGGCCTCCAGCGAAAGCGCGCGGTAGTCGTTGTTGAACGTGTCGCAGTCGTCCAGCAGGTCCAGATGTGCTCGCTGAAAGCAAAATTCAACAATTATTAAATGCGGTTTTTAAAATGGCGCCGGAGGGGTGCCCCGCGGGAAAATGCTGAAACTGAACACACTAACTCGTCTGTCCTCCGACAACACCAGGGCATAGATGCGCTCCAACACTGTGCACAGTCGTGCGTTGAAGTCGCGCACGCTCACTGTCAACTTTGTGCTGTTTGTTGTGGCAGACGATGCGACCGATGCCTGTCGACTGTTGGTAAAACTGCCGCCGTTGGCATGCTTATTGTTGTTGCTGTTGGTGGTGATGCCCGATGTTGGTGTGGTTGTTTCTGCGGCGGCATTTTCACTACCGCTGTTGTTGATGTTCAACGCGTTCAGCGGTGCCCTTTGGTCCTCGTCGTCGACAAGTCTGTAGAACCTTGAACAACCACGAATGAGTCGATCAATCGATAGATGAATGATTGATCATCCACCAATGGATCGATCATCAACATTTTACCGATCTGAGCTGAATGAACGCGAAAAGGAATTTGCTGCTGCTGCAGGACTGTTGCCGCCGCCGATTGCCGGCGGTGACATTGGCGAGAGGGCGGCGGTGTCCGCCTGGCGTCTGCCGCCGTCGGTCCACCCGACTTGCTCGACCAATCGTTGCTCCATCAAACACTGGCCCGTCTCCAGTGCTTCGGGACGGCCTTAGACAAGGGGATGGGATATATTATATTATATATCAAATCCAAATTCGGATTATCCTTTAGTGGGATTATTAACAAACGAAATGATGAGAGCGAGAGAGAGAGAGTTTTACACATTTTTAATGCTTTTTGTTGTTATTGTCTAACAATTGAAGATTATTCTTTCTGGAAGCGATTGGATGGGTGAAAGGATATTATTGGCTTATTCTCCCGCCCCTTTCCCATTCAACCCAACGGCTTCTTCTCCCCATCTTTGTGCAAGCGGGAGAGAGAGAACTTCACACAGCAAACATACAGCAGCGATGGATGATTTGATGATGAAGATGATGAGTCATCCATTCCCCCCCCCCATCCCATCATGTAAAATTGTCATTTTTGTTGGTCGAGTGAAAGGAGCGGGGACTAAAAAAGCGCCGCCTTCTTTTCCCTTCCCCGTTGCATATTTGAGAGAGGAGGTTGGAATAAATCAAAGAATTTTAAAAAGTTAGCGGGAATAAATCGAAGAATTTTTAAAAAGCTAGCGGCATTTTTCCTATGATCAGAGAAATTGTCAGGAGGGGTGTCACACTAAAAGGCAGTGGCCAGACCAGGTGGTTAGTGTGCTTTTTCCCGCTATTTGACACCAATAAATAGCATTTGGTTGCAGGTGTAGAAACAGGGGGGGGGGCACAATTGGATTACAGTTGCACTCATCAGACACGACTGCGATGATAACACCCTACTACTGTTCTGTTCATAGCGCCATCAAATGGGAGACAAATTTAATGGGCTTCAACAAAAAACTTGGAAAGAATTTCACTCTGACGGGTTCCTCAAAAAAAACAACACATTTTTTTTTTGTCCGTCAATCATCCTCCGCCCCCGCACTCCATTCGGCCTCGAATGTAGCGAAAATGTGTGATATGTGCACAGGAAAGGGTATAGTGCAGAAAACTGTACGTATAAACCGTCTCGGACCTTTAAAAAGAATTTTGAGACACATTTTCGTTGCACTGAATGCTCTATTTAAGCCCGGGGGGTTTATTTAAAGTTGCGGATAAGGGGGGCGGGGGGGTGGATTTAAAGTTGCGGATAAATCCGGAATCCCAGGCCTAACACAAGAAGGTCAATAAATCCGTACCCCCTCCCCCCTATCCCTGGTGAACAGAGCGATTTCTAAACCATTTGGTTTGGTTGTCCTCACTCGAATTTTGGGCTCGCATCATCCACAGCACAAAATCCTCTCCCTTGAAGGAGTCCTTGTACAGCTTGATCCCGTGACACAGTGTCCACACTTGGTGGTGCCGAATAAGGCCAACGCGCCGAATTTTGAGCGCCAAAGTTTCGTAGAAATCCCTGGAATGTATATGCTTGCATATTTAAATTTTTTTGCATACCGATTTCCGAAAATATAACCCCCCCCCCCCAAATAGACCCCTCCCCACTTTCACTTCGACTACTCGCCTGTTCTTTGGCCACCTTTCCATTGGTGGTCTGAACGTCGTCATCAGAGTGGGCAGTTGCAGCATCAGGCCGTTCCTGTGTTTGCATAAAACGCAGTTGGACACGTAAAGCCACTTTTTGTTATTGTTTCCGGGTGGGCAGTTTGAGTCTGGCTATTTGAGTCCGGGCCAAGTAACTCACCCTTTTTTTTATAATTGTTACTATTTTTTTGGGAGTTGCGTACGCTTGAGTCCAAGTTTGAGGCAATAACACTTTTTCTTTTGCAAAAGAAAAATTCTCAAATTTTCTATTTTTAGTGTCTTATAACAGCTAAAATGACAAAAACATTGATTTTCGAGATTTTTTTTTAAATGTAACTTATTCGAAAATAATTTAATTTGTTTCTTCCGACATGGAGCTATTGGATGATATCCATTCTTTAGATTTTGCTTTGACAGGCAACCTGTCTTAAGGTATTAAGGGCGCCTTTAAAACGAGGAAGGAGAATTGAAAAACCCGTGGCCGGGGGGGGGAAGGGAGCGTGGATAATGAGAATTGGACCAATACCATAAAAATAGAGAGAGAGATTGCAATGATTAAGAGAGGAAATTGATTGATTGGGTTGTTTATTACCATACGCGTACGAAAGTTTTAAGGCATTAAAATTTAATTATTTTGGGCCAAAAAGTTTCTCCCCCATTCCAATCCCTTCGGATTTATGCCCATTTTACCGTCTTTGATCCTGCTGCTGCTCCTGTCCCAACAGTTCCATCGGCTTGGTTGTGTTTCGCTTTTTTTTTGCAGAAAACTTGGGTGGGAATACGAATTTTTGGGGACAAAACCTAATTACCGAAAAAATTAGTATTAAATTTACATATAATAAATAAATACAATTAAAACAGCCACTTGTCGCGCGCTGCGTCATAATATTCTTCTGCACACAGCACAACATACAACAGATTTTCAATCGCTTTTATCTGTTCCATCGATCTCTTTCCATTGCTCTCGTTCCCAGCCTCGCCGGGGGCGTCGGTGTCCCCTCCCATATTTAACCCCCCCCCCCCAACACTTTTCCACTCTTTTTGCCTTTCTTCTGACTCTTATAGTCCGTTTTCACACACACATACAACATACCATCACAATAATGACAGTGAGAATGAATGAATGAATGAATTGGAGGGGGAATGACGACAAAAAGCAATTATTGAATTTGTGACACTATGTCCCTTTTTATGCTGCCGACTGATTAGACGAAGAAAAATGGCGGGTTTAAAAAATAATAATTAGCAAAAAAAAAGAGTTCAAGGTCAACTCATTGCACGCACATTGGTGGGTTGATGTTTGCTGATGGAATATTATGATGAATGGGGCCGCAAGTTTTTACCAATTTATGGGGTGAAAAGAGAGTTCTGACACAAGTTTATATATGTGTATGTAAACGAGGTGTATGACTTTCTCTCGTTTTTCGCCATTTTTTAGGGCTTTGGCCATATTATCTCTTATCTTTTTTGGTATTTTGATACAAGTCACACAATCATAATCCTCTGCAAGGGTGTAGGTGGGTCAGGGGGAAATCACGCCACCAAACGCAAGGGGTCAGAGAGGGTCGAACGCAGGGGGATGATGAATTTTTCGTTTATCGACTAAAACCATTAAATTTTCCAATCTTCTCTGCCTGGGTCTCATTTGACCGAGATGTGCCGGACCAATTTTTAAGGAATTCCGCTTAAAACTAATGGATAAACTGACAAAAATTTAGGGCGCTTTCATTTATCATTCTATTTTTTTAAATTTCTGTATAAAAATTCCCTCACACAGATGCCGTTTCTCTTTGCCACACGACGAGCGGTTGGACGGCGACGTGACATGTCGCCTGTAAAAAAAATAATTTAAATTTGAAAGATGGCATTTTAGTATTTTTTTAATTTTGTCGTTTTTTTTTCTCATTTCGATCCCTTATTGACAGCTTCACACCGTACGACAATCGCTTTGTGCTCGGCCAATTGCATTTGTCCGCCAATTTTCTGTGCTTTGCCTCGCGCAGGGAACGGCTCGTCTCCGTCGTGGTCCGTCCTTCGCCTGAACATTTAAATTTGAAAAAAAACAATTAAAATCAAAAACATGATTTATTTTTACAGATTCTTTTGCGCGACATTGTCACCGTGGAGGAGCACAAAAATTTCGAGGAGGGCATTACCAATGCCATTCGCATGCTGTTGAACGAGGAGCAGGAAAAGGTGCGCGCTTGGCAATCGGCGAACAGAAAATAAATGCTATTTTAACGGAATTCTTCGATTTTTTTTTCAAATTCATACTCACTGTTTATTTAAAATTTATTAGAAGTTTATCGGGTCTGATAGGCGTTGCCGAGTAACCCTTGAAAAACTTAATCCGGGTTTTGAAACAGTTATTCTCCGTTTGCTATTTGATCTGTTTAACCGTTTGGACATTTTTTGTTTATTTATAGGGGGGGGGGGCTTAAATGAAAGCACTCGTTTTTCATTTTTTGGCATTAGGATAAAAAAAATTTCGATGCCATAGAAATATGCCCTAACATTTTCAGCGCGAATACATTTTCTCAACGGTGGCCGATCAGCCGAAAGTGTTGCAACGGATCATATTGTTCTGGCACAATTGCCTCCGGGTTGAAGACCAGAAAAAGGTTGCATTTTTTTGGCATTTTTGGTCATTAAATATCTCGGATAATATCCGGCATTTTTGCAGGCCGCATTTTCCCATCAGTCTGCCGGTGGCACTTTCCGTCGTCTGAGCCGTAAAATCCTGCGCGAACCGCTGTACGCGCACTATCCGCACCGCTCCTCCTCCGCGTCCCAGGTTGGCGGTAGCAGCGCCGGCGGTGCAGTGTCCGCGTGCACGCATCCGCGCACCGCGCGTCGCTGGGAGAAACTGTTTCGGGACTACGGG
This sequence comes from Heterodera carotae, assembly GCA_024500135.1. Taxonomy (NCBI): domain Eukaryota; kingdom Metazoa; phylum Nematoda; class Chromadorea; order Rhabditida; family Heteroderidae; genus Heterodera; species Heterodera carotae. The sequence goes on from JAKKIK010000028.1 coordinate 29,421, forward strand.
CACGGTTATGCCATGTACAGGACCATTGAACTGCATCGCTTATTGCTGGAGGGTACGGTTGCAAAGTTTTACCAAAAGAAGGGGCTCTGTGTTTCCGATGAATATTCCGATTTCCGGGTATGGTTTTTTGTGCCGGACAGGGTCTGCATTTTTTACTCGGCCCGGACTCAATTTAAAATTTTAAAACGTATTCTGCATTTCGGAGGATGACTCTGACGGACCGTCTGCATTTTTTGCTTTTTTTTTTGTTTGACAGGGTTGCATTTGATCGACCCGAACCTAAAATTTTAATTGTACCCGACCCGATTTTTTTTCCCCGCCGCAGGCATTCCCTACGAACTGAAAGCCCACGTGTGGGGCGTCTGTTCGGGCGCCCTCGTGGAGATGCGCCTCAACGAGGGCGAATACGCCGCGCTGTTGCGACGCAGTCGGCACAACAGCACGGCATTCTCCGAACTGACCATGGACGAAATTGAGCGCGATTTGCACCGGTCGGTCGGTTGTCCACCTCCTTTATCCTCCTAGGGGAAAATCGCCAAAATATTTTTTATTTCTATTCTCCAGCTCTTTGCCCGAACACCCGGCATTCCAAAGTGCCTCCGGTATTGATGCCTTGAGGCGAATTTTGACAGGTGGGTTCAAAAAAAATTTTTGCAAAAATTCAACAAATTTACTGTTCAGCTTATGCTGTTCGAAACCCGACCATTGGCTACTGTCAGGCGATGAACATTGTGCGTATTTTCTCAGTGTACAAGTTTTACCCATATTTCCTGTATTAGAGCCTTCCACCCCCCCCCCCCCCCAATTAAGCACCCCTTATGAGTTGGGGCTTTAAAAAAGATACCCGGGACTCTAATACAAGCAATACAGTACTATTTTGTAACAACGTCACAATTACTCCCCTCTCAAGATCACTTCCGTTCTGTTGCTGTACGCCCCGGAGGAGTTGGCTTTTTGGCTGTTAGTCGCTGTATGATTTTGGCTTTCATCAGCAGCAAGCAGTTCGCTCACTCTATACGGGCTCTAATTGGTTTGATTAAGGTCTGTGAACGGTTGTTGCCCGACTACTACAACACCAAGGTGGTCGGTGCATTGGTTGACCAGGGTGAGTGCGTGAGTTTGTTGCGTAGATATTTAACCCAGATGCCGAAAAAAGTCTGGGATTCCACACCCAACATTTTTTCGGCATAATCTGGATTCCGTACCTAAGTAGAATGAAAAATTCATCCCGGACCTAAAGGTCCGGCATTGATTTTACCATAATAAATTGTTATCTTTCGAGTCTCCCCTTCCAGGTGTTTTTTCCGACTTGGTCGGCCAAACGCTGCCACAGCTGCACTCCAAACTCAACCAGCTTGGACTTGACGACATGGTGGCACTGTCTTGGTTCCTCACCATCTTCACGAGGTGTGTGGTCTTATTGGGTTGTTGTGAATGAAAACATCAGAAATTCCGGCTTTAAAATCCGGTATTTTTCTAATGAAATTTGGATTCCGTTAGAATACGTAATTTTAAAATGACTTACCTAATTAATTCATTTTTTAACAAGCTACAAATGTTCAAAATTCGGATACATTTTTACATGCATTTAATGTGACATAATCTAGCACAATCAAATTCGAGGCTGCAATCCGCGTGATCGACGTGTTCTTCCACGAGGGGGCCAAGGTGGGCCATAAAATTCATTGAATTCCAACCATCGACGATTGATCAATTCCCCCGGCCATTATAATATTATTGTATTTTGCAGCTGATCTTCCAACTGGCGTTGGAAATGTTGCGCGAGAATGCCGAACTGATTGTTCGTGCGCGGGACGAGGGCGAAGCATTGGTCGCACTAAACGAATTCACCGACAAAATCACCGACTCAAATGTCAAAAATTCCACACAGGTGGGGCGGGCGAGGTGGCGGTGCACCGCAAAACACTCCCATATGGATTTTGAGCGTTTGTTGTTGCCAGATTTCCATCGGCGATCTGATCGCCAACTCGTACAAACACTTTGCGGACACGTTCACCAACGAGACCATCGAACAGCTGAGACTGAAACACCGGTTGAAGGTGGTGCAGAATTTGGAGGACAGTCAGGTGAGCAGAAGTTGAATGAAACTTGTTTGATCACCCACCATGGTCATTTACATTTCATGGAATTTGTTTAAAACCCGATCCGACCCATTCCGTACGTTAACTTAGTGAGACGCACTCCCTATTTAAATTGGTAGATTCCAATTTGGGTACGGCTTGAAGTCGTCGTACTAACTTTAGCCATTCCAATTGTCGCTCGGTTTCAAACCGACCGGCCCGATTCTTGGATTTGGTTTCAAGCCAATCGGCTCAATACTTGGTTCGGTTTCAATCCGATCGGGTCGTTCCATGGTTCGGTTTTTTAAACCCAGCGATTATAGTCCTCCTTTTACTGGTGAAAGGATATGTTTCGACCTTGACCTTTCTCCTCTTTCGTGCAGATGAAGTCCATCGTTAAAAGTGTGGGCCGCGAGTGCCACCTGCAGCCGGACGAACTGTGCCGTCTGTACAGCGTGGTGCGCCAGGAACAGTTGCTCAGCTGGCGCTCACATCTCAACAGCAGTGGCGGCGCCGTCGCGGCCAATTCCTCCGGCGGAATTCGTCGGCACAACAAAAGAGCGACGGCTTCGCCATCATCGCCGGCGGGGCGCAAAATCAGCGGCAGCAGTCGCGCAGGCGTTGAGCGGTGGAAAAAACAAAAAAACATTTTTCTAAATAGTTTTTTAAGGCCTCCACGCATCGACTCGTCATGCCTGCAGTCACAGCATCAGCTGGACTTTGAGCTGTTTGCACAAATTTTGTGCCGTTTCCTGCCCTGGCGGCCTGTGGACGACATTTTTTATGTCCGCGCATTTCGGGTAATTTTTGTTTGTTAAATCTTTTTTTATTTTTTCCTGTAGCTGTTAGACACCAATGAGACTGGCATTTTGACGTTTCGCGATTTGTGCTGTTTTCTTGGCACTCTGTTGCGCGGCGACCCGGCAGACAAAATTTCGCTTTTATACCGGTTTGTATCTAAAAAAGTTTTCTGGAAGGAGTGACACCTCCCGAACGACGAATTTTCTCACCTGTCAATCGATTGGTGAGAGGACGAGAAAATTTATGATAAAAACCAAAAAATAGGCCTGGGAATTTGAATTTTGACAAAATTATTTCGACAATTCTTTTTATTCCCGTCCCCTTAATTAGGGTTTTTCTTTGGTAATTCCATTACCTCAGGTGCCATATTCCGCCGGCATTCAACATGTCCGACCTTGACGAGCTCATCAAAGAGTCGCCTTCGTTCGGTAAAAAGTGGGCCGAAATGCCATTTATTATTATTGCTCGTTCGAGAGTCTCGAAAGGCATTCCATTAATCCCACGCAAGGAGGCGATAACGCCGAGTTGGGCGTCGAAGCGGCGCATGCGTTGGGCGGCAACGCTGGCGACACATTGCCGGAACGCGCTGGTTCCTTGGCGGCCAACATTGATGACCACCAAAGTCGGCATCCGTCAGCGCCTTGGGGGAATGCCGCCGCCGCCGATTCGTCTGCCTCTACCGTATCCCTACTGTCCTCCTCCACTTCTCTCCACCATTCGCTCAGCGACTCGACGGTAGGCAAATTTTTGTGAGGAGTTTTTTTGCCACATTTTTCAATCCTGGCCGAATATTAGGGCAATTCATTGGGCTGGGGTAATTCATTGAAATTTTTTGCTACCCACCATTCTGTGGTTCTTGACTCATTTCGGCACTGCGCTCGACACTTCAGACGTTTCCAATTCTTGAAAAAAACAACGACAATTTAGGAATTTTTGGGTAGTCTCGTAGATGAACCGCGAACTGTTCGGAACCCCTTCAATTTCGGGAACAAACAGTCCACCGTTCTTCGGTTGCGTTGTATTTTTGGGGCAGTTCCTTTGACCCTGAATCGTTGTTCCTCTCACCCGCCGCTTCCCCCCGAATCGTTCCCTTACCAGCCGTAGGTCGAACATTTATAGTGCCAAGATTAAAAAAAAAAATACCGAACATTTCGAATATATCAGGTACGATGTCGAAAAATTGGCTTATTTGTTAGCTAGCCGTTGCAAAATGAGGCTGTGCGGATGGATTACATATATATATTCCTGCCTGCTTTTTAACAGATCGGTGCCAAATCCTCTGTTGGCTGTTGTCCGTCTTCGTCCGTTGGCTCCTCCTCAAATGTTGCTGCCTCAGGGGGGCTCACTGGGCGACGGAGTCCGTCCACCGGCGCGTTGCTGGACGCCGTTGAGACGTCGACGACGACATATTGCTCCTCGCTGCAAAGTGATGCCACCACCGAAGCGCAAAGCGAATTTAGCGGTCGGTGCCAAATTATTGAATAGCAACGAAAATTTTAAAATTTAAATTTTGCAGATTTTTCAATTTTGAACAATGACAGCAACAACAAAAGTGACCATGTTGTTTCTTCGTCACGGCTTGCGCAACGGCAGCGGTTGTTCGACAATGGCGGCGGTGAGCAATCGTCGCCCCGGGGGTAAGTGAGTTGGTTGTAGTGTCCTTACGCTCCTCCCCCCGCAGCGATTTAAAAAGTTCCATTTTTGTCTACATTTTTGGTTGACTCAAATAACCAAAAAAATTTTTCTCAACAAGTAATTTTCACCCTTTTTCAAAACTAAACATTTTTCGTCGGTCACATTTCGTGCCATCCTTATGCCCCTTTTTGTAGAAGCACTGGTGGCACGGGCGTTGGAATTAATTTGTCCGGGGCCGCTTCACAAGTGTTGGAACCGATCACGCAGGTAGGCTTGGAGTGGTTGATGCATTGATGGTTGGATTTCAACCCTAAATCATTTATTCCCTTGGTTAGGATCCGAATGTCCAAATCTAAAACTTAAATGGCTAGTCCTTGGAATTTGAAGGACGAATCCGGATTCGGGGGACCGCTCCCTGTTCTGGAATCCTTTGCGTTCTTTTTTAACGCGTTCTCTTGCATTTTTCTTGATTCGGTGGTTGCAAAGCCCCGTTTTTCAGGTCCAGTTCATCCAATTCTGGAAAACCTTCTACGACATGGCGGGCAGTATCAGCGCCGCAGGTGGCAGTGGTGGCACATTACCATCCGACGTCGCCGGCGGTGTGCCGACGATGGCGGCGACGGGTGCATCTTCGTCATCATCGTATCAGGACATCGGAGGCGGCACTTTTGTTGACGACGACAATGATGGAAATGTCAGCGACGGCGGCTGCGAGACGGCCATGCTGGCGGAGGAGGACGCGCAGTTGTTCCACGCACTGTCCTATGTGGGCACGCTGCTGTTGCAGTTAGGCGAAGCGCATCGGAGTCGGAGGCGGGCAAAAATTCAATAAATAAATTTAAATGATTGAAATTGAAATCAAAATTACAAAATTAATTTAATTCAAAATTATTTGAAAATGCGCCGTAGTTACAGAGAGGAAATTGAACGCCAAATTGTCGACGCGCTGGGCGAAGAGGCGAAGGCATTGCTTTTTTCCTCCTCATCAACATCAATGGCATCGTCAGCAGCTGCATCGGAAGGCAATGCTGCTGAGTCGACGGCGGCTGCGAAGGAACAACAAAAACAAGCGCTGTCGAGACAAGCGAGCAGTACCAGCACGGGCAGCAACACCAACGGCGGCAAGGCGGGCGACCTGAACACATGGTAAGAAAGCAAATTTGGTATTTGTCTCTTTTTTTCATCCGCTTTTTCCCCCCTTCCAGCATAAATGACGCCGAATGGCGCTTGAGCCTGGAGCAAATTGAGGCCACCGTGTTGGCCAACGCGACGCTGGCCCAAGTCTTTGAGCGCCGCTACCCGCTGAAGGAGCGACGACGGCGCGGCGGCGGTGCCAATGCGACGGGAGGAAAATGTTGGCACATTTTTTGGAAAGAAAGGCAGAAAATAATTTAATTTGGCATATTTATAGGAATTGCCACACACACTTTGCGCCTTCCGCCGTCGGCGGATGAATTTTATCTCCCCGGGGAATCAAATCAAAGGCCAGCAGTAAGCAGAACCATCGATGGCACGCAGAATTATTCGCCCATTTTCATTTTTGCAGTCACAAATTTTCCTTTATAAATTTTTTGAAAATTCTTTGATTTTGCCTTTTTCCACCAACATATGTGTCAGCAGCTTATTCCATCCACTTACTGTCGTCATTTCTGTCACTGTTACATGCTTTTTGGACAATGATCAAATAGACTACCCCTCTAATAGAAGCCCTTATGCTAATAGAAGCCCACTCTAGGGCATATTGAAACACAAGCCCATTTCAAGATGTCCAGTTTTGGACATTGCTGTCGTCCATTTGTCCATTGTCCAAATGTCCATTTTACGCGTCCACTGCTCCCACTCTTTTCCCGTCCCCCCACCGATTGTGCCCAATTAACCAGTGATGAGTGTCCTTTTGATGATTGGTTTAATTTATGTTTTTGTCTCTTTGGCCAATGCCTTTTTGCCTGTCAACTGTTGCACTTCCTCGTACAACCAATAAATACTATATTATACACATTGTGCTAGTGTCCGGCAAAATCTAAAAAGGTGGCACTTTAAAAAAGTGGCCAAAAACCCTGGATTCATCACAAAAAAACCGAACGAGAAATCACGGCAAAATCCCGGGCGCCGTGCACTAATACCAAATAACAACAATCACAGTAGAACATGCCTTATTAGGCTATTATTGTATACAATCAGGGAGCGAATCATCAACAAAAATGTGGCAAAAAGAAATGAATATTTATTTCCATGGCACTCTCTGACAAATTCGCGCTCCCTTTTTATTTTTGTATCTTACACTATTTCTATTTTCATTTGGATGTTTTCGTATGTGTATTTTGCGAATAATTAAATTTGGTGATATTTGCGTCAATCGCTGCGAACTTTTCCTCTTTTTTTTTGCACGTGGCAAGTCATGGTACTGGGGTCAAGGGCACAATGGCAAAAGCAAAAAGGATATTTAATTTCCAAATCCAAATGGGCGGGACTGCGTTTTTTTCAGATTCCGGTCCCCGGATTAAAAGTCTTAGTTTTTCCAGCCCCGGTTTTTAGGAATTTTGGACTTCAAATTGAAGGCTTTGAAAAATTATTCAAAAAATCAAACGCAACGAAATCCGGGAGGGTGAAGCATTCGAAAAATGGTCGGGACTGAGGGGTCGAGAAAAAAACTCGCATTTTGGATATTTGAATTTAGGGCACCAACATTAGCGCTGTAGCGGTTAAAGGAAAGTGCGTAACCCACTCGGCCACCGTGCAATTGCTTTTGCTTGCGGTACTTTTCCCTTATACAGCGAATTTTTTGAACTGTTTGACAAAAACTTTAAATAAACGCCAACCCCGAGAGGGACTCGAACCGCGAGGGCACAAAGCGAGCGAACGCTGCACGTAACCCACTCGGCCACCAAACTATGTTGACCGACTTGGGTCATTTGGTCATTAAGAGTGTAAGGCAGATTGGCTAGAATCCGAATAAAAAAGTTTAACTTGAAATAGAACCCCCGGGGATTCTATTAGGGATGTATAATTTTATTGGAACAATTGAATTTGCGTATAATATCAAACAAACACAACAACATTTTTGCCAGTTTATTCCCACATCCACAATTAATATGTACACGTATTGTATACATGTATCGAATACCGTATTCTCTCCGAGGGGTAAATCCGGCCCCCCTCTATTTGAACCCCATCTCTATATAATTTTGATTTTTTTTTTGCATCATTATTTATTTAGCTAATTATAAATTATTTTGTTTTCGTGATGATGGAGATATGGGCATTTGTGAGGCTGTTCTATTAAATGTAATGGCGCCGCTTATTTTGGCACAATGGGGCAAAAGTGTTTTTTTTTTTGGGTTATTAATTTGGGCGAAATTCAAAAAGTGGTTGAAATGTTCCAACTTATTATTAGTGCGGCACAAATTGGATTTATTCGAGCCGATCGATCGACAAAACAAAGTGTGCTGTGTGGGCCACTCCACATCCGATCAGCGGCGATCATTCATTCATTCAGCAAATATCCCCGAAAAGCGATCGCTCATTTCTTTGCATTGCCCGCGGCGGGCGATGGACAAATTTTTGGATTTGAAAGGGGGCCAAATTTTAAAAATTGATTTTAAAATTTGTAAATTTTGTCTCGACGACGCCGACATTTTGGGGCTTTTGTCCGGGCGCCTCTTCTGACAAATTTGGTCGTCCCGAACTGGACCCTACAAATATGCCATCCCAGACAGTCTCCGACGGTCCGTCCACGGCATATTTGTCTCCGGACAATCCTTTAATAACACGACAAATTAGGTCATTCCCAATTGGACCCTCAAAATATGCCATCCCCGACGGTCTGTCCCCGGCATTTTGTCCCCCAAAAGGTGGTCGGGGACAACAACCCTTTAATAACAAAGCCATTTTGATATTTCCTTCAAAAATTGTGGCACCGCCGCCGGCGCTGTCCGCCCAAATTTTTGATGCCAAATTCTGACGGCACTGCCGCTGCCGGCGACGACCACGACAAGAATAGCAACAACAACGACAACAATAATAATAATAATGGTAATGGTAATGGTAATTATAATAAATGGCCGCCCCTCGGCAATGCCATCGACGAAAAGCACATTCCGCCGTTGGCATTTTTGTTGCCCACCAAAGCGACGACGGACAAAGGACGCCGGCGCCTCTTCAAAGGCCAAAGCTTTGTCAATTTGCCGCCCCTGTCGCGAATTGAACAAAACGGTATTGAAGTGTACATACAAAAAAAAGCCTCAATTGTTGCCCATTTAAATTTGCCCGGGGGCATTTTGCAATTTAAATTTGCCCTAAGGCATTTTGTGTGCCACTTTTCGTGACAACACTTTTTCCAGGAAATTCCCCCGGATAATCCGAACATTTTTGTGTTGGATTTAATCCATGGTGTGTCTTATTCGGCGAATTGTCCCAATCTCCACCTATCCTCTACTGGATAGAAGATTAATCCTGCGCGGACTCACAAATCCTCTGGCAAAAAATTATTATTTTTTTTTCCACCCATACTGAAACAGGGTCCCTAAATTTGATTTTCCCCAATCTAATGCCGAACAATAATAGTTTATTGGACTCTGAAAACATTTTTAGCGCCCTCCTCAATTGGGTCGCTCTATTAGAGGGGGCTAAAACAGGGAGGGGGTCTTTAATATAGGACAAAATACGGTAATTAATTGCATCCGGCCCTTTTCCCATAAAATGCCGTCGCGCGGGAATTCATGGCTCGCGGCGCCACTTTTTTATTGCGCTCGCACGCGCAATGTTTCCATGGGACCCGTGCCACATTTATTTGTTCACTTTTAATTTGTTCGCTTCAAAAAGTGTCCGTCAAAATTAATTAAAAAAGACACTTTTTTAAGCCCTCCTGTTCAGCACCAGCAGCAGTGCCTCGTTCTCCTCCCATCGGCGTGTGAGCTCCAGCGAAAAATTTGCCAATTATATGCGTTCGTCGCCGCCGGGTGAAAAAAAATTTGAATTTCATTTAAAAAAATGGCTGCAAAAATTAGGCCCCAAAGAGAGAGAGACCACAATTTCGAGAGTGATGGGGAATTTCGGGAATTAAATCCCACAAAAAAGTTACGGCCTTTAAAAAAAAATGGCATTCAATTTTTGGAAGAAAACCGGCGCCACGAGGTGTGCATTGAGAAATTGAACCCACGGGGAAGGGGAGGGGGCTCTATTAGAGACGAATACAGTAATAAATATTTGGGCATTAAAAAAAGGAATGGCCCCCCAATTTTTGGAAGAAAACTGGCGCCTCGTGGTTGCACTGAGAAATAGAACCCCCGGGGGAGGGGAGGGGGCTCTATTAGAGATGAATACAGTAAAAAATGGTTGGGAATTAAAAAAAAAGGAATGGCCCCCCAATTTTTGGAAGAAAACTGGCGCCTCGTTAGCGTGCTGAGAAATAGAACCCCCGGGGGAGGGGGTTCTATTAGAGACAAATAATAGTTGTAATTTTGTTTTGTTTTTTCAGCTGACTCTGTCGCCTCATGCAGCACTTTTGGCCTGACAGCCGACGCCGTCGGCGCCGCCCCCCGAAAAGTGCCGTCGCAACGTGACGCGGTCACTGTGCGCGTTGCACCACGGCAAAATTTTGAAAATTTATTGGAATATTTTGGCACTTAAAATTGGCGGCAAAAAAAGAGGGGAAAAGCATTGACAGAATTTGCAAATGCTTTGAAAAATGATTTATTTTTTTTCCGAGAAAATGAAATTCGATCGGTTCTGCCCGCAAAAAAGATTTTGACAAGTGGTGGCGACAAATTGAGCAGCGAATTCATTCATTCATTTTTTGCCAATTCATTCGTTCCGTCAAATTTTGACATAAAAATGTCGGACGGACAGCTGCTGAATTTTTCTTTTTTGCTTGGCAAATTCGCACTAATTTATCATTTATCTTTCTTAAAAATTGAACAATTTGATGCTTTATTATATTTATATTTAAATATTAATATTTTTACGAAATGTCCTTTTTCTCCTTTCTCTCTCTCTCTCTCTCTCTCTCTCTCTCTCTCTTTGTCTCTGTCTTTCTCTCTCTATCTTTGTCTCTGTCTTTCTCTCTCTCTCTCTCTCTCTCTCTCTGCAGCGGGTGCTTCTATTAGAGGGCGGCGGGTGCTTCTATTAGAGGGCGGCGGGTGATTCTATTAGAGGACGGCAGCGGGTGCTTCTATTAGAGGGCAGCGGGTGCTTCTATTAGAGGGCGGCGGGTGCTTCTATTAGAGGGCGGCGGGTGATTCTATTAGAGGCTCTGCTGATGAGCGCCGTGCCACCCACCGCGGCACATAAACTGTTCAAAAATTGATTGCTTTTGCCTTTGGGGGGCGGCGCTTTGCCCGCGGGGCACAAATTTAATTATTTTCATTTTTCTGTTTTATAAAATTTGCCCTTTCCCCGTCACACAACAAACTCACTCACTGTGTGCTCTAAATTCGTTTACATCACTTTGTTTAGTTTTTAGTACAGTACAAACTTTTGTTTTTCCCTACAAATAAATTTGTTCTAAATTTAAATAAAAATGTTTTTATTTTCATTTTTTCAACAATTTTCCGGCGTAGGGGGGGGGGGTCAATTGGAGGATGGGCTTCTATTATTAGAGCAAATACTTACGGTATGAATTAATTTGTCACTCTAAAAATCTTTATACATACTAATTGTCCCCCTTTAATTTGTGGCCTTTTTAATCATTTAAATGTCTTATTTCTAATAAATTTATTTTAAATGCGCTTTTTTGTTTATAAAACTTTTGCGTCATTTTGATATGTCATGTAATTGAGAAAGGGCGCTTTTTGGGATGGATTATTTTGGTGCCCCCGGGGGAAAATCTCTCTCTTTCTCCTCTTTCTCTCTCTCTCTCTCTCTCTCTCTCTCTCCTCCCCTCTCTATCTCTTTTCGGTCTCTTTATTTATCTCTCTCTCCTCTGTCTCTCTCCTCTTTCTCTCTCTCTCCTCCCCTCTCTATCTCTTTTCGGTCTTTTTGTTTGTCTCTCTCTCCTCTGTCTCTCTCCTCGTTCTCTCTCTCTCTCTCTCTCTCTCTCTCTCTTACTCTCTGTCCTCCTCAGAAATTCAATTAGCGGTGCCGGTGGTGAGACCCATTCATTGGCATTGGGTAGCGTAAAATTTAGGGGACAAAATAATGCCTCAAATAATTTGATTTATTTCCGATGAAAAAATTATAATTTTGCCTAATCTATATAAGTTTAAATACATTTAAAAAAGATTTAATTTTTGTTACAATGACCGTCCTTTCGAAAATAGAGTCCCCCCCTCCCTAAAATACAGATCCTCTTTTATTTAGGGTAGAGGGATGGGGTGAAAATAGAGCCTCCGGGAACTCAGTTTTTTGGGTAAATTGTACCAAAATTAGAATATTGAACTTTTGGATTTTCAGCCGTCCCCTGCGTCCCTCACATTCGCACGGTCGCATGTCCGTGCCGTTGTCGCATGCGTCGCCTCATTCCCCGACACGACGACGCACTGCTGATGATGGTGGTGAACAGCCGCAGCAGCAGCAGCAGTCGCCGGCACAGCGACGACAAAAAGAAGAAAATGTACGGCGCCGGGGGGCGGAATAATGCCAAAATTAAATTCTTGTATAAAAGCTGCGTCTTATAAATTAGCAGGACTACCCACCCCTCTAATAGAGCCCCCCTTTTTAAGGAGGGATGAACAATAAAGTAGCCCTTCGCATAAAAGTTCTTATAATAGTAGCCCCCTTGGGGGAGCTGCAAATAGAACCCCTCCGCCGGTGGCACTAATTCGCGGCAATTAACTAAAATTTTTTAAAATTAATTATGCCCCTCCCGTCAACAAAAAACAGCCGCCAATTGGACACCAAGCAGTGATTGTGCATGGCGGTGATGATGAAGACAGTGCCGGAGTTGAACAGGTTGTACTGCTCGCCATCGATGGCGCCAAAACGCCGGCGGCGCCATTCGAAGCGGAGGCGGCTGAATATGGCACATTTTTTCAAATTAATTTTAAATTATTATTATATTTGGGCTAATTTAGCGCTTTTATTTGCCAAATTAATGAATGTATGCCGTTCTAACATTTATATTATAATTTTTTGTTTGCTAATTTAGCGCGTCCAATTGCAGCCGCCGCAATTTGTTCGACAGCCTCCGCGCCCGACAAAGCGTCGCTGAAAAGTAGTCTCAAAATGCCGGTGAGTGATGAGAGTATGTGACGAATTGATACACCGTGCCAATTGCTCCGTAATCGACCCGAAATCCCGTCGAAATTCACTCGTGAAACGATCTCGAAATCTTCCCCTAAAATCCTGCCGAAATCCACTCAAAATCCCGCCAAAAACTACTCGAGATCTACTCAAAATCCCGCTGAATCTCACTCAAACCATTCCGAAATCCCACCGAAATTCACTCGAAATCCCGCCGAAATCCACCCCTGTGCCATCATTTTGGGGAATCACTCTCGGAGATGACAAAGATGATCCCCTCCCCCCCTTAATTTGGCATTCCCAACCAGCGCAATTCCCCGACTCTTCGTTGGGTCTCCCCGACTTCCCCCCGCAATGGTCGGGGACAGTTTCCCCGCATTGCATTTAATTATACGTTTTAGTAAAACGTATTCATTTTCAAGGACAAAATTTTACGCCTAAACATTGGCGGCAGTTCGTACCGAATTCGGACACGGAGCATTCTGAAGCATGGCGCCGACACACTTTTGGGACGGTAATTATTTTAAAAATTGCCCAATTTTTAATTAATATTTACTAATTTTATTTCAATTTTTTTTAATTGAATTTTAATACAGTTTTGTTCGAATGAATGAGCAGCACCGGCGGGCATGGGCCGACGCATTCTTTGAGGAGGACAACGAATACTTTTTTGAGCGCGTGCCAAGGCAAAAATTTATTTGTGTTTCTCATATTAAAGCCAACCCCCCTCTAATAGACCCCTAAATAAAGCCCCTCCCCCATCTCTATTAGACCCCTTAAATAGAGCCCCCCCCCCTACTTTAGTTGGGTTGAAAAATTACAACCTATCACCATAAAGTAGAGGCTCGTTTTTTGAGGGGGTTGAACAATTGAGCCCCCCCCCTCCCCCGGGGGGGGGGCTCTAATGCAGGAAATACGACAATTGCATTTTGTTTGGAATAAAAAAAATATCATTTGGCATTTTTGCTCCCATTTGTGCAGGTATTTCGACCCGGTCTACGACTTTTATGGTACTTTTTAAAATTCAAATAAATTAATAATTTTGAATTTTAAATTTTTAGCCTCCGGCAAATTACACGTGCCCAAGGATTTGTGCTTTGAAAAATTCATGGCAGAAGTTTGTCAAACATTAAAATTTGGATTTTTAATAATTTTTTTTAATTAAAAATAAATTTTTAAATTAAATTTTATTTGCCCACTTTTTTAGCTTCGCTTTTGGGCCGTTTCAAAGGCCAAAATGGAGGAGTGTTGTTCGCCGCTTGCCCAATATTGTCTGATCAAAAATACGCAACGCTTCGACTCGCCGGTGATCAGTCTAATCCGATCAGATCCGATCGATCGATCAATAAATGATCGCGTTTCGAATAGGGTTAAGCCCCGAGTCCCATCGACTCGTTCAGTCCCCGACGCTCGAGTCCCACCTGACTTTTCAGCAAAATGTTATCTCTTCGAAATCACGAGCGATGGTTCAATTAGAGGGGAGGGGGGTCTATTTTGGGTCTTAAATTTTGACGAAAAATTAATTTATTTTCAAAATATTTATTAATTTCCCTCATTTTGAGTTGGATGACTTTGAGCGCGACTTGCCCCGTTTCCTGGCCCGTCCCAAGCTGGACCCTTTGAGTGTTTTTAATTACTATCCGTTTTTTTTTTGGTGGCAAAATTTCCCCAAAAATTTTTTTTTGGCATTTAATTAACCCATCGCTTACACTTTGCCCAATGCCTTCGAAGAGAGTGATTGATCCTCCCTCCCCGCCCCCTTACCGATTTGTCGTTGCGCTTCCGGCATCCGAATCAGTCCGACGAGTGATTGCTATCCGAAATCCGGATATGATTTGAAACCGAATTTAAATTTTCAAAAGTTCGATCCGAAATTTTCGAAAACTTCATTTTTGGACCGAGTATTCAATGTTAGTCTGTGTGCCGGATTTTACTCCCTCCGCCGTTCGACCGCCTTCGGCGGTTGGATCATTTGCCGAATTTTCGGGTCGGAAGCGTTTTCGACCGTTGGTTTTGTCCGCGTCCGCCGCCTAACAATTTTTGTAGAAACATACCTAACACCATTTAACTAACAAATTTAATTTTAATTATTATATTTTTATATTTAATTTTCGACATTTTTCTGTAGGAAAAGGACCATTTCATTGGACTTCGATGTGCCAACATTCGGCGAAGGCTTTGGCTCATTTTGGAAGGTCCACAACAATTTAATTTATTTCCAATTTTTTACCAAAATGTTATCGCATTTTAAAATTTCCATTTTTAGGCCATTCCCGCTCAAAATGGTGGAAATTCTTCGAGATCACTTCCACTTCGTACGGCACATTTATTCCATAAATAAGAGCTTATTTCTAATTGAAGCCCCGGGGTTCTATTTTCAATGCCCCCTCGAGAGGGGTGGCGTCTTTTTTTTAGGGGCGATACAAACGAGGGGGGACTTCTATTAGGGGGCTTCGAGGGGGCTTATATTATGGGCTTCTAGGGAGGATATAGGGCTTGGAGGAGGGTTTATATTAGAGGTCGTCTTCTAGGGGTGGATCAAGGAGAAGGATGGGGGTTTCTATTAGGGGGCTTCTAAGGAGGTGGGGCTTGGCGGAGGGTGATTACATTAGAGGTGTCTCCGTGAGGCGCAAATCAAGGGGGGCTTCTATTTTTCCACACCCCGACGGGGAGGGCTTCTATTATAGGGACCTTAATGGCATAACACAATTGATCATCAATTTATTAAAAATGCAGTTTTGTCGTCCTTTCCATCACCGCACTGATTTTGGCATCGATGCCGGAATTTCAGGTGCCCGATGTGTCCACGCAGGGCTCACAGGGGTAATAAAAAATGTGCCATTTTCAAATAAAATCTTACAAAAACGAATTAAATACATTTAAATTTGTTTTTAATTGCCATAATTATTATAATTAATTAAATTATTTTGCATTGGCATGGCATTTAAATGCCAAAACTCTTTTTTGTGTGCTTTTCAGTCCCGGCACCATTTATCCGACGTATGCCAAAGCAACGGGGCACACAATTTCCACGACAACGGTTAAAAACGCAACGATCAAAATTTAAATTAATTAAATTTTAATTAAAATTCATCAATTTTGGCAGGTGCTCAAAGTCGGGGAGGAGCATCGCGTGGAAATGGTAGAGCATCCGGTGTTCAACTACGTGGAGAACATTTGCGGTGAACATTCAAATTAGTTGGCATTTTATTTAAATTGGGCAACAATTTTTATGCGATTACCGTAAAATAGAAGCCCCCCCCCCTTTATTTGAATTTCACCCTCTAACCCTTTAAAGCCGTTTTACATTTGAAGCCCCCCCCTCAATAGAAGACTTTTTAAAGCCTTTCCCTATTTGAAGCCCCTCTCTCTTTATTTGAATACCACCCTCTAATAGAAGACTTTTTGAAGTCTCCCTCCATTTGAAGTCCCTCCCCCCCCATTAAACCCATGGGCTTTTATTAGAGAAATTACTGTGTTTGAGGTATTTTTAATCCTCGTTAAATTTCAATATGTCTTTGTTTAGTGGTGTATTTCACTTTGGAATATTTGCTGCGCTTTTGGGTGGCACCGGAAAAAGTATTTAAAAATCATTTTATTTTTAATTCCGGAAATTTTAATTTCAAATTTTACAATTAAATTTTTAGGCTCAATTTGTGAAAGAATTTCTGAACATTATCGATTTGTTGGCAATTGCACCGTTCGTTTTTGAGCTTGTCCTTGTATTTGTAAGTGGACAAAAAAGTGCTAATCAAATTAATGTTTTTTCATTTTCAGATCGGAATTCGGGGGGACAATGTGCGCAAAGTTCGGTAAAAAATGATGCCATTTAAATATTAAAAAATTCCCAAATAAGTGGCTCACCCCTCCGCCACTCTCCCCTATATTAGAGTCCCCCCACCCGTCCGCCAATCTCCCCTATATTAGAGTCTCCTCGCCACTCTCCCTTATTTTAGAGTCCCCCCTCCGCAACTTTCCCCTATATTAGAGTCCCCCCACCCGTCCGCCAATCTCCCCTATATTAGAGTCCCCCCCCCCCATCCGCAACTTTCCCATATATTAGGGTCCACCCCCCTTCGTCACTCTTTCCTACAATATATTAGAGTTCCCCCTCCTCTGGAACTCCCCTATATTAGAGTCCCCCCCTCCGCCACACTCCCCTGTATTAGAATCCTTCCCCCTCTCCAATACTCTCCCGATAAACCCCGATTTAAGAGCCCCCTCCGCCCTTCGCCACTCCCTGAATTTAAAGCGCTTAACTGGAAAATACTCACTTTTGAGTATGGTTGAGAAAATAGGTTTCCCGGGGCATTATTTTCGGAAATTTGGATTTTTTCCAATTAAAATTTGAAATTGGAAATCCTCGATGCTTTTTGTTGGCACATTCATTCTCATTGTCCATCTTCAGATGGGCCTTTCTCACTGTTCGCCTTCTGCGTGTGCTTAGGGTCGTTCGAATTGCCAAACTCGGCCGCTTCAGTCCAGGCCGGTTTTTTTCCAAATTTTTGTCAAATATGCGTTAAAAAATTTTTAAAAATTAGTCGACTAAGAAAAATCTTTTTTAGGCCTCGCAAATTTCGCTTTAACACTGCGCAAGAGCAAAAAACAGATGCAAATGGTCGCAATTGTGCTGCTCACCGGTGGGAATGGCACGGGAGGGAAAAATAAATTGTTTCAAATTAATTTCGAAATTTAAATTTGGACATAAAAATTATTATTATTATTATTATGCCACGAAGCTACCTGTTTATCAAATAAATTCTTAATTTTCTGTTACCGTTATTTCAATACCCCCCCCCCCCTCACTCATTCCAAAATTAGAACCCCCTGGGTTTCTAATCGAGTGAATACGGTAGGCACAAAAAGTGGATAAATATAATTCAAAAATATATTTTTTCAATTAATTGTACCTTTTTTAAACAAATAATTATTTAAATTGTATTTCAGTGATTATTTTTTTCTCCACATTGGTCTATTTCTTGGAGAAGGACGAGCCAAACACGGCGTTCACTTCAATTCCCGCGGCCTTTTGGTGGTCAGTGCGTTCCTTTTTAGGCTTTTCCTCAAATCTAATTTTAAATTTTAATTTAAAATCGCCAAAAAGGCATTAAAATGGCTATTTAAAATTAGCCAAACATTCCAATAACAATTCAGGTGTTTGTTCTCTCAGACCAAATGGGTGCCGCAAACGGCGGGTAAAAAAAAAAAAGTCTAAAAATAAATCAACAAAATTTTCACCATATTTTGTTTAGCTGGCAAAATTGTTGGGGGTGGCGCAATCGTTTGCGGCGTGCTCGTGTTGGCATTGCCAATTGCAATTTTGGTATGTTTTCCCCCTAATAGAAGCACCTCCACAATTGGGACCCCCCCCCTCTAATTGAAGACCGCTTTCATTTGCTCCCCTTTAATAGTTGTTACCCTTATTCATTTGAGCCCTTCTAATGGGATTTCATCCCTCCATTTGAAGCCACTCTCTAATAGAAGCCCCCACCCTCCATTTTATAAAAAGGCATAGTTTACGGGACCTGAAAAGTTTAATGAACTTTTAAAATGGGGCCAACGCAAGCAATCTGTTGCTAATTAATTGACAGTCAGTGGTTGACAGAAAATAGTGGCACAACTAATAAATTGTTTTCTTCCATAGGTGAACAACTTCATGCAGGTGGTCAGGCTACGGGAGGAGAAGGTGCTCAAGCAGTACGCGTCCATCGCCGCCGGCGGCTGTCAGCAACAGCAAAGCGCAGGCGGAGAAAGAGTGTGAACAATGGAGAGAGAGAGAGACAGACAGAGAGAGCATTTTAATTTTATTGCTAACATTTTAAAATATTGAGCTTCATGTAATTACTGTGTATTTCTTTGCTTTTTTTTCGTTTAAATAAATTGAAGACAAAATTTGAATGGCAAAAAAGGAATATTTTTTATTGTAAATGATGGCACTATCACAATGTATTATGATGATGAACAAGTCCACACACAACTCCCAACGATGACAATTATCGGGAAATTGGCAATTTTTGTAGAATAATATTTAAAAAAAATAAAAATATATTAATTTCATAATTGGGGGCAATTAAATTTCAATGAGAGTCACTGGAGAAGATTAAATAAAACAAGATCAACAACATCAACTGTTACACAATGAGCAATGTTTCTGCTGCTGCTGCTGCTGCTGGCGCCGGTGCTGCTCCTCCACGCACTCCAAATGCATTGTGTGCCCGCAGGGGAAAAGGTAAAAGGATTTGGTGATCCGCTGATGGCACCACAGACAAAGGCCACCTGCTGACGACAAAGACAATGCCGTCGTTGGCTGTGGTAATAGTGGCGATAATGGCACAATGCCATCCCTTCCCCTATCAGAAGAAGCAGAAGTCGCAGCAAAAGCATTGGGCTGTTGTTGTATGGCAAAAGCGGGCCTGATGAAACAATTATCATCATTGTTAAAAGCATGTACCGTAATCCTAAAATAAAACCCCCGGGGCTCTTTTTTAAATCCCTCCCTCCGCCCCTCTTTATTTGAGGAGGGTGGCTTTAATTTAGGAATAAATTCTGGGTTCAGCAGCGGCAGCAACACCTCTTGCCCAGTCCCAGCATGTTGTGCGCAAATTGCATGGCCAATTCGTGTCGGGCACAGTCGCGTGTTGCGCGTTCCATCAGCACCCGAATTTCGCACCTGAAAATGGGGAAAAAAAAAAGAAATGTATGGATGCCCCGAGGTTGGAGACAATTAAAAATAATTGAAAAATTAAAATTTATGTTAAAAATTGATGGCAAATTTGAAGCCCGTTTTATCCTCAACTCTCACCATAGCATCATTTGGCGCAACAATCGGTGGAAAATGTGCAACGGCGCATGCCGAAACAGGGGATGGCTGAACAGCTCGGCAACGAGCACTGCGGCAGAAGTGCCTGACAAAAACGCCAAAATTACAAAATTTGGTCGAAAGAAACCAGGCTCATATACAACAGCGACTCGTTTATCGTACTTTGCGTCTCATGTTAACAATGTACGAGTCGGGGACGTTCGAAGGCGCCCATTTTTTGAGATATGGTCGGATTTGGTAAATACCAAGTTTTAATCCCATGTTTGTTTTCTGTATGTTAAGACAACATTCCCTGTGTTCAGTGGTTCCACCATGAAAAATGCCGTGAAAATAGGATATTAAAAAAGGAAATTGACACCCGAAAAGTTGGCTTTTTTTACCTTACATTTCTCGCCGACATTTTTGCTGTCCTCCTCCGTCCCCCCGTCGTCGTGGTGAACACCATCAGCATCATCACCATAATGGTTGTGCTGCTGGTCAATGATTGCGCTGAACACGCGTGACAAGTGCGAATTGGGACGAAGCAATTGTTGCTGGACAGAGGTGACCAGCTCCCGCGCATGTTGTTCTGTTTGAAAATGGATTTTAAAATGCAAATAAAAAGTCTGCAAGGTTTGAAATTGGATGAAAGCCAAAAACAAAAATGGCACCGAATTTTTCCGGCATTTTTATATGAAATGAGAGAGAGAGAGAGAGAGAAAGAGCAATTTTTGGATGATCTAAAGGCTTAATAAGGGTTTCCGTGGCTGAAATTTTTGAATACGAAAAATCAAACACTCTATAACCATAAATAAATTAAATTTAAGTTTTAATTTTGCCTACCAATTTCGTTTGACGACTGATCGCTGGACATTGTTGTCGTTGCGTCGGGCAGTGCCTTCAGCAGATGCCGGAACAATTTGGCCAGCCAATCGCCGCGTCGCGCATCCGCCGGATGTGCCGCCGCCAACTCCAGCAAAGAGGCGACACAACGTTCGTCAAGCGGCTTCAAAAAAAAAAACTTGGACATGCAGAGGACAAATTCACCAATTTTAAACATTTTCGGTATTTTTGAGGGAAAAAAAATATTTAAAATGACTAATTAATAATATTATTAAGAACATTTAATTGACTGCTGTCGGCCACGCGTCGTTCAATGCCCTCAGAGAAAATGTGCTCAAACGCGCGTTGGACATGCCCTCGGGCGACCAGAAGCAGGGAAATTGTTGTCAACAGAAGGGGGGCGGCTGTGAAATGGCGGCGACAAAATAATTTATTAGGAAAAAAATAAATAAAATTTTAAATGGTATCATATAAAATGTCTTCAGGCCCTGACACCTTAATTTGCCGAACAATAAAACCGACTGTTAAAAAATAGAATCCCATGGGTTCAGATCTTCAATACGCCTCGACGGATGGGGGGATTCTAATTCGGGGAGGGGTGTTCTATTGAACAATTAATTGTTCACCGGTGTGCGTTGCGCTGCCGGTTGGTCGCTGCTGCATGGCCACATTTAAACAATGGTCCGTCGATGCACCAAGCGGAAGCCAATAGCGGAGCATGTCGGCCAATTCGTTGTCCAACGCTGTGATGGATGGATGCGATTGAGCAAATATTCAAATAATATTTCAACAAAATTTCGGCCCCACCATCGCATTTTTCGGCATCCGCCGCGCCAGTACCGCCGCCATCGGTGACCGCCTCGGCAATGATGCCTTCGAACAGATAGTCAAAAAACTGTTCGTCCTGCTCATGGTCATCGTCGCAGGTCAGCGTTCGATGGCCCTGCTGACGGCTTAATAATCAATCAATCACCAATAATCGCAATTTTGACATTTTTTTGATAGTTATATCGTTTATTGTCCCCCAGGACCGACCGAAAGTCGAGTCGGGAAAATTTTGTATTTTTTTTAACTACCGTAGTGCAAAACAATGTCGGACCAGTTGGAGGGGCAGCTTGCGCGGGTTGGACCTGGCCTCGGTCAGCAGTTCGGGTAGATGAACCATCACAAGTTGGGCGGCTAGCTGTTGAAAAAAAATAATTATATTTTAAAAAAACCTTAAAAAATTGCCTGTGGATCCAAATTGGACAGATGCACAAGTTGAGCATGTACAAACTGACGCAGCTCAGCAAGTTGGTCATGGACACGCAAATTGGTCAACAGGTCGGACAGAATGGGGAAGACATTTGTCTGAAAAAAGAAATGTGTGAGGTTTTAATTTAATTAATTAACCCCTCCAATTGACTCCCCTCCCCCCTCGAAGAGGTATTTGAGAAATTTCTTAATTAATTTACTGGTTCATGGACATCACCAAGACAGCACTCCAACAGGCGAACATACTGCTTGCGAACGGTGAAGATATACGCACAAATGTGAACACTATGATTGTATTGATAAAGTAATAAAAATGTATATAATTACTATTATAAGGGTTAATAAAAAATAGTAAATGCAATTAGGTAGATTGTACATACTGGGGAGGCTGTTTTTGGGCCATGTCCAACACGGTGTCCATGTCAATTTCGGGCACCGTCCTCAACAAGTCGACAATGTGCTGCTCAGCCTGTTTTTGGGCACGTACATTCGGGCATTGGCGCTGCAACACGCGTTTAATCAACTGCAAAATTATTGGCAAAAAATATAAGATTTGCAAAAATAGGGCCAAACTAACCCTAATTAACTCCTTCCCAATCCATAAATTTTAAATTCTCTGAATATTCATCCATTTTTAGGCATTATTTTTTGTTGTTTGGGCGTCGCGGCACAATCGATCGACCTGAGTGAAGAGGAAAGGGTCCGATGGAATTGCGCCCTTTTGGAGCAGTCCGACCACAAATGCGACAAGTAACGGGCCGAGCTCATTGCGTTCGTCCTCACCATTCTCCACACACATGGCGATTAGCACGTCCACGAGGCGCTTCAGACGACCTGCAAAGGGGGGGGGGGCGAGAAAAATGAAAATTTATGAAAAAGAATGCACCATAGAGATTTTTTGGGACGAGGGGATTACCAGGATTAACCGGATTAAAGATCGACCAGGATTGTCCTGAAGCCAGCAGTATCGGCTGCTCTCCAGCATCAACCCGGCCCCTCCGTCAACCGGTGGCACCGCACTCACCTTCAACGGTGGCAAACACGGGCGCGTCTGCGCAAGTGTTGATCACGTTCAGGAACTGTTGCGGGTCCAACTTCAACAGCAGTTGAAGGTGCGGAAAGCGTAGCTCGGCCACCGCGGATTTGCGTAGCACACGCCCGGCGGGGCCGCCACCAGAAGCAGCGGACAATGGCCGATGATTGCTGTTGCTGACCATGGTGTTGTTGTTATGTTTGGTTACCGCTGCCGGCGTTAACGCAGCATTTTCCTCCGTCACCACAGCAGGTGGTTGTTGCTCATCCGCTGTTGTCAAATCTTCAACGGCGACATCCCTTGAGGCGGTGGGCGATGGTGTGGAACCAGTGGTGGTCGAAGAGGGCGGCCCGGCAACAAATTTGGGACGAAGTTGAACAAGAAACTGAATGCAGGTATTTTTTGTCACCACTGTATTTCCTCGAATAGAACCCCGGGGGGGGTTCAAATGGATTGGGGCTAGGCGTTTCAAGCAGGCACGAACTTTGTACGTCTCCAACGGCACCGTTTTGGCCAAATGTTCGTCGGCCAGTTCGCCGTAGGGATAGGCTCGACCCGTCAGGCAGCAACTCAAGTACAACAACAGTTTGTTGCCCTGGGCAATGTCACAGTCCGAAAGCACCTCCTTGAGCACGATGTGCCGCATGTGTTCACACATTTCCTGAAAGACAATGCATATCACATACAAAAAAAACCGATATCCGATTTTAAAAAATGGTCGGGCAGGAGATTTCGTCCTTGGAAGCCGGTCACGCTTTAATCTCTGTAAATCCCGACCCGGCTCAGTGCCAGCCAGGCATTTTATGCACTGCATCGAGAATAAATTGGAGACCGGAAGAAGTTCAGCACATGTCGTGATGGGTTCACTCACTTTCAACGGTCCAATGTAGTCGCGCATTGCATTGTTCATCACATGGCAAAGTCCGTCAAAAAGTTGATGCTGCATGCAAGTGGTCATCACCTACATTTAAAAGAGGCCAAAAATATTTGATTTAGAAAAGATTTTCAGGAATTGAGTACAGAATTTTTTCGATAAATTCTAACGAATTTTAAACCTGATGTAAGTCCATGCAGTCGACAGGCAACTTGGTGACGCTCTGCTCAAATTGGGGCAGTTGACCTTCGGCCAACAAATAGGCCAAATAGTCGTTGACCAGGCCGGGCGGCGGTCTGTCCAGCTGGGAGTCGAGCACAAATTCCTTTTGTTTAAAAAGCGGGGCATTAAATAAGCTGAATAGCACCTTTTGGCACTTAATTAACACGAACTTCAAGCAGTTCAAGGAAGATGGGCCGGCACATGCTGTCCCGCTGCAACTGGCCGTACACAGTGCCGTACAACAGCTCAAAATGACTGGTCGAAATGCAGGCGCGGATCAGCACATAAATGTTACGCTGAAAAGACAAAAAAAATGGTTGGTTTGTTAAGCCTAAGCTTAGCGATCAAAAAAAATTGGTCGGAATTTAGAAATTTTTTTCTTGTTCGACATTCGGAAAGAGAATCGGGTGGTAAACCATTCGCGGAGCACGGAGAACATTTCATAATAAAAAGGAAAGCGTAAAATTGTTCCATATGAATACACAAAACAAACATTTTAGTGATCATCCACCCCCCACCCGCTCTGCGAATAAAAGTGAAAGTGATGGGAGCAAATGGAAGGCAAACAAAGTGTGCTGGGATGGCCGAGTGGTCTAAGGCGCTAGACTCAAGTGAAAAAACTTGCCCGTTTTGGCTGGGTATTCTAGTGGGCGTATGCCCGCGTGGGTTCGAATCCCACTTCCAGCATTATCTTTTTTTTATTTTTTTAATTGAAACAAAATAATCAAAATTTTTCTTCTTAGAATTCTTGTAAAAAATTTTATTTCTAAACTCAATACAGTCACGGGTCCGTAGAAAAAAGGCATTGAAAACTGAAATCATGGCTCCTAGCTGTGGTTAAAATTACTACGACTTCATACCTTTATTATTGTACCGGTAATTTATTGATACTCGGCACATTGTCAGATGGCACCCTACCGGTTGTTTTTCCTTATTGTTAACAACTAAGTCCTTATTGTTGGGCCCAGGCCCATAACCAAGGGGGGAGGGATTCCCACCCCCGCCCCCCCAAAAAAATGAAAAAAAAATTGCTTTTCTCCCAGCAAAAGAAAGAATTTTTCCACCTCCCGAACCCAAAAGTTTGGGAAATTTGCCAATTCCCTCCTCCCACCGGAATTTTTTTCTGTTTACAGGTTTGGTTGTGCCCTAAAAAATTCAAAACTTTTTTAATAAAATAACAAAAAAAATTAAAAAAAGATAATGCTGGAAGTGGGATTCGAACCCACGCGGGCATACGCCCACTAGAATACCCAGCCAAAACGGGCAAGTTTTTTCACTTGAGTCTAGCGCCTTAGACCACTCGGCCATCCCAGCACATTTTGTTCGCCTTCCAATTGCCTCTTAATGAGCAATGTTTTCGTCTCTTACCTTGTAATGTACCACCAATTCGTCAATGCGTCCACTGTCCAACCCGTCCAAAGTGTGGTCGAGCAATCGCGTAACCAACAGCGGTACGTCGTGCGAAGCCTTGGCACGGAAATCGCCGTGCCTGGACCGGTCACGTACACGACCGTTGCACACGTCGACAGCGTACAGCAGTGCGTCGGTGCAGTCCTTCCTGAACGGAGAACAAATAAAAATGGATTATAAACATTTGAATAATAAATTGTAGGACTTTAATTTGGGTCCATTAAATCCAAATGAAAACTTGGATGGCAATCTTTGAAATGAAAAAACCCAATTTTCGAATTGAATATGCCGAAGAAAATTACGACTTAAATGGTCATATAATTGGCCGTTTTGGTTGTTCCTTTTTTTGCCAAGATTATAGCCCAGAACTCTACAAGTGGAAGCTTCATTAAATGCGCAAGGTTTTAATATTGAGGATAAAGCCAGCTATTGAGGATAAAGCCAGCAAAGGGAATCCCCGGGTCCATTAAAATGCATAATACTACTAACTTTGCCATCAGCGCGTCGAGCTGTTCAACCTGGTCCATCAGCTGAACATTGAACACACCGTTGCGACCAAGCAAATAGAGAAACTGCTGCTGTTGCTTTTGCCTCGGTTCGCCGGCATCGGTCGGTCGGCTAACCGAATGGAAACAGACTGAGTCGGCCAACTTTGACATGGCCTATTGTGTACAAATTTAAAAAAATAATATAAATGAAACTTGACACTTGCCTCACTGACATTTCGCCCCGTGGCCAACCCTTTAAAGTCGGCACTGTTGTACAGCAATTGAACGGTGGAGCCAATGTCCGCGATTGCAGCCACAGAGGCACCTGAAAATTCCTGGGGTTCGGGTTAAATCCGATTTCACCCCAGAAGTCCCAGTTTTTCCCAAAATTCAAGGCTTTGTCAATTAAAAATTATGTAGTAGCCAAATGATTGCATAATTGTTGGATAACATAATATTTTTTATATTTCAATGCCCACCTAAATCCCTTTGAAATCGTCCACCTCCCGCTCTCTGCTGCTGATGTTGTTGCTCATGATGATGATGATGCAGTTCCAAGAGTTGAAGCTGTTCCCTGCCCATTTCGCCAACAATTGTCAAAAGGGTCCAATTGTCGAGCATAAAATGGTACAATTAAAATACCAATGGGAAGCAGCAAGTTCACCCAACCAACCAACCATTTCAGGTTCAGCAACGGCAGCTCCGTGCGCACGACGCCGACCAGCGGGAATAACAAATCGCCGCCCACACGTTGCCGAATTTGGTACAAGCGCACCTCAAACTCTCGGCCTATGCACAGCCGAAGGTCGCGCACCAACGACGCCGGTGCCAACGACGGAATGGCATTATTCCCTGTGGCATCATTGCTAATCATCTGTGCGCATAAAGGGGGGAGGGGAGTTTGGTTAAATAGTTTCGAACAGCGATGTAGAATTAGAATTCTTTTAAGGGAGATAGGGTGAAATTGGCAAATTTCCCCAAATTTTCCTTCCTTTTGTGGAGAGAAATTTTTTCCATTTCGAGGGGGAGGCGGAATTCCCGCCCCCCTGTATACGTACGTTCTTGTTGCAGGATTTGTTCGGGCCGTTCACCGGCACCCCCCCCCCCCAATAAAATTACACTTATGCGCCGTTCACGCCAGTCAATGACGGTCGGATGGAGAGGCGAGCCATGCAGCCGGAGTTGGCCAACCGGTGCACCACGCCGTTTGGTGGAGAGCAGAAGCACCTGGAGGAGGAGACGACAAAAATAAATTACAAAATTTTTACATATTTTTTTGACCAATACAAAAATCAAGCGTCAATCGCAAACCTGGTTGAAGGTGGCGAGCACCAACAGTTCGACGTCAGCAGTGTGCACAAAGCAAATACTGTGCAAAAAAATGTCTATAATACAAAAATTTTAATGTCCCGTTGTTCTATGAAACCGGAATGCCGGCTTTTCAACGGTTCGATATCCGAGACCCAAAGGTTGGATAATCCGGTTCCTACACACCCAAAAAAGGCACTTTTTTTTCGCCTTTCCAAAATATCGCTGATCGAATCATTGGCATTCATTTGTCTTTTGAACCCAAAAACGCACTTTGTCACTTCGCCCTTGCAACCGGCAAACAGACAACGCACTGCGCCCCGCCGTTGCCTCGTGCCGCCGCTTTTGCCAGCGGTGCCACTGCTCCGCCGTTCATGGAACTCGTACACATTGCCACCGCTGTCCACAATGAGCAGGACGGAGCTGTGGGCAAAGAAAATATAAATTTTCAAATTGTAAAAACGCTTAATTCACCAATCATTTATTAATCCCAAAATTACTAGATATTTTTGCCCATGTTTTTCGATTATCCATAGATAGCATAGGGATTTTATTTTAAAATTTTCCCAAAAAAAAAGGTTCGGAAATCTGTATGGGCCAATTCATGGTTTGGTTTGCATCGTCACACTTTGAAATGTATTTGACGTGCAGCACCGAGCGGCCCGGCTGAATCAGATCGGCGCCGCTGAACAGCACACGGCCCCGGGCACAATCGAACACTGTCAGGGCGCCGGAACTGAAGCCGGCGCACAACCGCTGCTGTTGCGCATCGGGTGAAAAGTCCATGCACGAAATGGAGCCAAATGCTATGAGCGTTTTATAGGGGAATTAAAACGTTATTTTTCAAAAAAAAATTTTTACTAAGTAGATTTTTAGGGGCAATTTCGGAGAAAATAACAAAATGTTGGAAAAAAGCTCATCCCGCATTAACAAATTGACCCGGCTGCTATGCCACCTTTGTCGGCGTGGATGAAACGCCGCAGGCGCTGTGTGATGCGCTCGAACAACAGGCAAAGCCCGCGCGAGGTGCCCACGCCGATCAGCTGACGGCCAACGCACAAAACGGTGGGACGACCGCCGTCGGCGGTTGGACGTTCGTGGACCGAAGCAATTTGATGAGAAATGGCATCTGCAACAACAAACTACTTAGTGGTGGGTTTCAAACCCCCAGGGCATATAATTTTTTTCATCAAAAATGCAGTAAAACCAAATGCACCTAAAAAGGATTTATTTGTACCTAATGCCCCCCAACCCAAAAAATGGACTCGTCCTTGAGGCACAACAATCCTTTTGGAGAATATGAATCTTTACA
Source organism: Heterodera carotae (assembly GCA_024500135.1). Taxonomy (NCBI): domain Eukaryota; kingdom Metazoa; phylum Nematoda; class Chromadorea; order Rhabditida; family Heteroderidae; genus Heterodera; species Heterodera carotae. The sequence continues at coordinate 57,659 of JAKKIK010000028.1, forward strand.
GGAGTTCGGGAAGTACTTAATGCAAATGGTTTGGCTGAGGGATGTGTCAGGGTTACGGCCAATTTGAGTCTAAAATTCCGGGCCTTGTCTTATATATCCGACGGATCCATCCTTTGTCTGTAGCCCAAAGGACGAAAATTATTCCTTTACAAGGGCCAAAAAAAATTGCCTACCGGCTCTGAGGACGAGCAGCGGCGAGTCCAATTGGTAGTCGTTGGGCAGTTCCGTTGCAGTTGCACCGTACCGTCCCATGGGCGCAATGGGACGCGACGGCATCGCAGCAGCTGCAGCAATGGCGTCCAGTGCCAATGAACGGCGCGAGGCGTCGTCCCCCGCGGCAGCAATGGTCACAGTGCCAATATCGCCGCCGTTCAACAACTGCAACAGCTCGTCGTCATCGTCGGCGGCGGCAAAGTCGACAATGTCGTCTTTCTGCAAAAAACGAGAGGTCATTGTTTTCCGGCAAACACCCTCGCCTCAGCCATGATTTCCTCAAGTGTTTGCGTACGGACGGACATTTGGTCAAACTCCTCCAACAGCCAATCATCGTCGGCGCCAGTGCTTTCGGTACTGAACAGAAATTTAGATAGGTTAACAGCGTCCTAAAAGAATACGGAATTAGACCCAAAAAAGGCCATAGAAAATTTTAAATACCGCACCTCCTGTATTAAAACCCGCCAGGGGGGCCTTGTTGGAGGTGGGCTTAATTTTGACCCCCTTTCCGAAAATTTTTGCGATCCAGTTGCAAAATGGCGACTTTCCAGTCCAGAAAATTTCTCGTTAGTGTAAATGTGACAAAATGCCGCCCGCGCACCCCGTCGCGGCCAATTGGCGAGACGACACGCTCAGGTCGTCGCCCGTCCGAGGATGGCATTCTTCCTCCTCAACCACTGATGCCATTGTCGTGTCTCTACTAGTGCCCATGGCGCTACTGCTCGCCACCGTTGGGCCACCGGATGGATCCATACGCTGAGAATGGCGCTGACCCGCCACCAAAAATGAAGACATTCGCGCACAGGCAAAAACACAAAAACGGGAATGAAATTACCGGGGGCAAGGGCTTTTCAACACTAATTGCAAAATATGTCAGAGATCACATTTAAACACACATAATTCAGTGCATAATATGCATCATTTTATTGAAATAATTTATGCATTATTTTGAAGATAAAATTAAATTATTATTATTATATTGTGGATATTGTCTGTTTGTTTCTTTTAATAACACAACAATAGAGGAACATTTAAATGAAGATTAATGAGAGTGTGTGTCACATTACCGTGTCCATATATGGAGAGCGAGTGTCAAATTAAAAAAAGTAAATCCAAAATTCTAGCTAAATAATTCCCAAGCAAAAAATAGTCAGTCTAGGGTAGGTAGGTTTTTTTTTAAATTTATTTATTCGCTATTAGCCCATCGACTCTCGCTCCCGTGGAATTATTAATAAATTTCTGGTAAGATATAGGCCCAAAAGATGCATTAATATAAGTATGGAAATACATTTAAAAATGTACAAAAATAAATTACAAATAATTGCGCAAGCAAAAAGAGAAGAAGGTGAAGCAATTTGCAGTCAAACGAACAGCTTAAGGATGAAATTAAATCGAATTTGGCCGCCATAAGCAAAAAAAAAAGATCACAACAAATGAAAGGCTAGCAAATTTTGAATTAATCAAAAAAAAAAAAAATTCCCATAATTTATTGCAAAGTCTCTGGTCTCGCGCCACTCGTCCTATTTTGTTCATGCCCCCATAATGCACCATTTCACATAATGATCGCCGGCTCCGGCACACTTTCGGCGATGGATTTGTGCGGCAACACTCGGGCACCGCTCAGGTACAGCTCGTCCTTGATGACCACATCTTCACCAAGCACGCTGGTGTTCACCATGTGCACATGACTGCCTGCCAAGATGGGAGATGTTTAGAATTAGGTTAATATTAAAAAAAAACTTCCACCGGATTTCTCCCTAAAAAATTTGAATGACCATGAAAGGCTGGAAGTCACATACATTTTTTTAAGCTAGCAGGCGACCTGGTTAAGATTAGCTTTAAGCCCTGGTTAAGATTTCGGCCCTAAGCATACCAAAAAAATCATTTAAAAATATATTTTTGCCCAAACCCAAATCCTGGCTACAACTCTGGCCGGTCAAGCTGGCACCCACCAATTACACATTTGCGTCCAACAATGCTGGAGTGGACCAGTGTGCTGCTTCGAATGACGGTGCCGGACAGAATGGTGGAGTCGCGGATGCACACGCCGTCATGCAGTCGAACAGCAGCGCCGATGCACACGTTGGGCCCGATGATGCAGCGGGCACCGATTGTTGCCGACGGGTCGATCAGCACCTTTTTGATTGTAATCATACAGTTAGAAGCAATCTTGTAAAGTCCGTCGGCATTGCCATAAAATTGGTTAGCCGACACGACGGACCGCCCCGCTTTTTGTCGAAACGGAACAAGCAAAACCAACCCGAATTTAAAAAATTTGTAAAAATTCGGCTTACCCAAAATGATAATCCGAGAAGTTAACACAAAGCAATTTTTCAGTTTACAAAAAATTCCGGCCATGAAAAAAAATGCCAAAAAGGTGGTGGTACAGCACGGTAATTTTTACCGGCTGATTAATTGTGCAGCCGACGCCAACCGATGACGAAGGCGAGGACGCCGTGTCATTTACAACATTTTTTACCACCGCTTTTTGTTGTTGCTGTTGATGGGCAAGGTAAAGTCGAACGCCTTAAAAAAAAATGCAAATTTGAATCCAATAAAAAAAATGTAAAAAGCACCCCTAAGAAAGTCTTTTGGCTGCCCAACGTCCATCCAAAAGCCGGCCAACACAAAGGCGTACAAATTGTTTGCGGCACTCATTTTTGGGAAAATCTTTAAAAAAAATTAGATCAGTTCACTCGCCGACATTTTTGATATTCTATGCTTAGAGTTTTGTAAACGAGCAAGCCGAAAACAAGAAAAAAAAAAAATTCGGGGAGAGGGGAATTGGTAGAGACCGACAATAAAAAAAAGAAAAAATGCACTTCTTTCTCTATTGAGCATGGCTGGCGCGGAATCAGCTGCAGCACTGAAGGGTTCAGAATGTACAGTCCGGCATTGATCTATGGAAAGACAAATTGGCAAAATTATGGCTATGACGGTCCCATCAAGTCCAAGCAGTGCAGGGACAACACCTTGTTTCCCACATATTCCTGCGGTTTTTCCACGAAACGGTCAATGCGTCCAGTGACCTCTTCAAAGACGACAACGCCGTATTTGCTCGGTTCGTCAACCTTTAAAAATAAGAAAATGACCGAAAATTCTTTTGGCAAAAATTATTGTCTTTTTTTACTGACCTTTGTGACTACAATTGTGCCTTGACGTCCGTGCTTTCGGTGAAATTCCATCATTTCGGCGAACGGAAATGCGCAAATGACGTCCGAATTGAGCACAAAAAAAGGTTCCGTGTCGCCCAACAGATCGCTGGCCAATGCCAATGGACCGGCGGTGCCCATTGGCTCATTCTCCACGGAAAAAACTATCTAAAAATTATCACGAATTTATAATGTTTTCATATTCAAAAAATTTGGAAATGTATTCTGTGGAAGTTTAATAATTTTTCTAATTCTGTTCACCTACCCTGATGCCAATGCGTTGCTCCTCCTTTTTCATTTCACCGGCCAAAAGGTCCTCAATGCGAGCAGTGACCGCCAACACGACGGTGTCCACGCCAACAGCGGCCAGTGCCTCGATTTGGTGAACCACCCGAAAAAATGGGAAATAATTGTTTTATATAGCAGCAGAGATGGCATATTCCTTAAACCCAAAATGCCTAATTTTGGGAGAGAATTTAAGAAATGTCATATCTTTTAACAGCACTGTCTTTTTACCATCGGTTTGTTGGCGAATTCAACGAGTGGCTTAGGCTGTGTGATGGTCAAAGGCCTTAGCCGTGTGCCATAGCCCCCAACTAAAATCAAAGCCTTCATTTTTCCTGCAAAAAAAAAAATTATTGGAAATAGCGAGAACAATGAAATGTATGCATGCATAGGCTCAAACACCATAAGTGGACATTTCAACAAGCTAGCAAACAAAGTGTAAATTATAGGCATGGCTTGAATTTAAATGCGCAACAATTCAAATAGGGGCAATAATTATGTTTGGAACCAAAATTCATTAATTTACTGGTTTTTGTATAATATTAAAAACAAACCGTTAATTTGCAGGAAAGTTTGTGTGACCAAGAGATCTGACGACAAATCAAAATCAAAGATCCCCAAATTTTAATATTTCCAAAATTGACATTCAAATTAACTTGGCAATTTGCAAATAAATTTAAAAATTGTGTCACAAAAAAATGACCTTACGACTAGAACTTGACAGATTTATACCTTTTAGTGCGTTTTAAATGAATGTGTGTGCGAGTTTTTGATGTGGAGGCTGAATAAACAATAACCGCTCATCGCCACATTGCACTATCATTAGGGAGCAAAAAAAAAAAAATAGGGAAAGAAATCTACGCCGGTAGCGAGAGAAATAAAATGTGAATGGGGATGACTCACATTTTAACAGTTACACCAACACCCAATAAGTGGTTAACACAGCGCTCGATTTTAGGCTCTAACGACAATAAAGATTTAAATTCTGAACAAATTCAGCAAAAAATATTAAAACATTTCTCGGCGGCGCTTATCGGCATCGTCTGCCTCTCCAAGTGAGTGTTACAGTGTACATTTGCGTCAAAAGACCACCCCGCCCCCATTTTCCAAGTATTTTTATTCTGTAAACATTCTAGCGATAATCGAGAAAAATGGTCCGTTTTGAGAAATAGTGAAATTTGTATGCATCCATAACTGTTTTGGACAAGCCAGAAGTCTTATCGGCAATGCCGAAACTAGACCGTCAAAATGTTCATCGTGTCGTCATGGTGCCGTTCTGCGTTAGCGCATTTCTCTGTGCTTGGGTCATACACAAGAGTCATCATTGTACAGAGCAAATGACGCAGGGGCGAAGATTCTAAATAATTTTTTAAAGGAGATTTTGTGAAGTATGTTCTTAAAACAGGAAAATCAAAAAGCAGGCTTAAGTCGTTATTTTTATTTTAAAAATACAGGATTAAACTATTCACTTCTCGCAAGTGGTAGACGCTTCGCCGTCATGAAATCCATTGCGGCTTGATACCCTTGGAGGATAACAAATTCTGTCGTTTTGTAGAGCTTTCCACTTCTTTTCGTCTTCACCAGCGCATTTTCAGCGGCGACTCCGCAAAACTGCGGTCGTCCAGTTTTGCCACTTACATATTTGTAAAACGATTCAAGGGGCAACCCGTTTTTTCGGATGAGCCTAAAGAATGATGGGGTGGCAAATTTATAAGGGGCCCAAATCAGTGCGGAATTGAAGAATTTTCCTCACTATATAAAAAAGCCGTGGCAATAATTCATTGAATTATATGCTCGACATCTTTTATATAGTAAGTAAAATCTTCAATTCCGCACCGATTTTGGCCCCTTATAAATTTACCCTCCCCGTTTATTCCCCATTTTGGGCCGTGGCTATTTTGGACAATCCAAAAGTCCTTACCGTCAGCAGATCCGAAACCCATAAGTGTCAACGAATGCATTGTCGTGTCTGGATGAGCCTCAGCGTCCACGCATTCCTCTACAGTTGGATCATACACAGAGTCACCACGATAGTCATGAAAAGATGCGGGCGTGAACATTCCTGAACGAAATATTTTCTAATAAGGAGATTTTTGAAGTTGTTCTTAAAAAAACTAAAAAAGCAAGTTAAAGTCCTGTTATATTTGTTTTATAAATTCACTGATCGCAAGTGGCAGACGATTCGCTGTCATGTAATCCATTGTGGCTTTGTACCCTTGTAGGGTACCAAATGTTTGAGCCTTGTACAGATGGCCGCTTCTTTTCGTCTTTACTAGCGCACTTTCAGCGGCCACTCCACAAGATTGCGGTTGACCGGTTTTTCCACTCACATATTTGTAAAATGTTTCAAGGGGCAAGCCATCTTCTTTGATGGTACTAAAACTGATTTGTTTATTCCCCTGGGTTAACTACTAATCTCAATAACATCTACCGTCAAAATTGGAAAAGTATTATAAAGGACGTTAAAATAAATTTAATTACAAAAGAGCGTATTCGGAGGGAAGTCTTTGACAGCCGTCCATTTCTTTTGTTACACAGTCGACAAGATACTGTTGAGAGAAGGTGAACAATCGCTCCTTTTGGCCTACCCGGGCATCGAAAACAGCTGTCGAAAAGACAGTTGCAGCAGAAATTGCCCAACAGCTGCAGCAATGTTCTGTAATAAAATATGTATAATTACTTTTATTTGCTTGTTATTTACTCTGGTCTTTTGTTGTTGGGATCCTTCTTTGGCCGGTTTTTGTGAATCTTAGGTCCAAATATGCAGGACACTGGGGGTCATCTGAAATGTGAATAAAAAATTGTGTAATAAAATTCATTATAATTTAATTTACTTTCTTCGGGCAAAATTAGAAGACAATAAAAGACCAAATTGCAAAGAATTTCAAACATTTTTTGCTAAAGGGAAATTATATTGTATTGATTGGTGGGGGGGAGGCATACATAAAACACAAAATAGGCGAAATATATTTAAATTAAGGGGTCAAGAGGTCAATTTAGGACAATTTTATTTTTAATTTTATTTGTCAGCAAGTTCTCCTTATTTAAACCATTTTTCAATTTGTGATCGGACAAATGCAATTTCAATTGACAATTCTAACTGACAGAAAGGCGGTGATTGACACTGGAGAGAAGAGCAAATATTTTTACTTGCCCTGAAGTCTTATCAATATGCATTTGGCCTCAACTCACATACTCTGATATGAATTTAATAGCATTGAAAAAAATCGACTAAAAGAATGCCCGAGGGGTGGGAGGGGGCTATTTTCCAACCCTGCTCAAAAGGGGCCTTTATTTTAGTCCTCCCGGATGATTGCGGCGCTTTTGTTAAGGAACCTCGTCCCCCCCCCCCCCCCGGGGTACGGGTGCAGGATGGCAATGGCACCAGGAAGCTGAACGAATGAATGCGATAGACGGGGACGACGCCGGCGTCGGAAGGGGAAGGAAAAGCCTTCAAGCAGCACCGCTATATCCTATTTTTAGCGTGCGCGCACGGGCATACAACAACACAAGACTCACCGGCACATTATTCGAGAATACGACATTTAATTTCGTTAAAAAAAAAAAATTAAAAAATTATAAAGTGGATACTCAATTAAAAAAAAAATTTCATTGCCAGTCTTCGATTTATTCATTATTCGTCTAATTGGTGAAACGATCATTGACCAATGTGGTGGATGGCTTAAATTTGGTTATGGCAAAGAATGTTGGGAATGTTTGTGGTGGTACGCAAAAATGTCAAACAATATCAAAAACAAAAGAAGGAAAGATTCATCAGGAGCATTTTGTCTACTTTAATAAAAAGCGCACACAATGAAAATGAATGATGAAAGAATAGCGTGAAGAGGTCATCGTCCGTCACTTTAGCTCGGTGGAAGGAAAAAAAATTGACAATCAAATCAAATAATCGGAATGCAAAATTAAACAACAGCAAACAGTAGAGATTGACCTAATTTAGGGTCCGTCACAGAAACATATGAGCCTTTTTTTTTGCGCCGAGACAACAATCTATTTTTTAGAGAGACTCAAGACTTGTTATTGTCTCAAAAATGAATAAATATTGTCGGGTTAATCCGCGCCAATCTCCACCAAACAAATATTTTATTAGGCACTCAAAAATGTCAATTTGCAATTGGGAGGGGATGAATGGGTGGTGGTGGAAGTTGCGTTGTCAAACGGCAGCACCGTTGCTGCGGTTGCTGTTCCCGAACAGGCGATGGCCCAACTTTTTGATGCGTTGCTGCTCCGACGGGTGCACCTTTTCTGGCGATGAGCCGGACACGAAGCTGCGCGAGCCGGAGTCAAGGCTACAACAAAAAAGGCTAACCAAATAAAAGTTTTGTAAAATTTTATGGACAAAATTAATTAAGGCAATGCTCAGCTAAGCGGGCAGTACTCCGAATTTTGGGGGACGAATTGGATGGTGAGAAGGTAACGGAAGGGCGGGAAAGAGAACCCGACATTTAAAAAAAAAAAAAAAAACCGGACCAGAAAAATCTTGGGGTGGGGGGTACCTGTCCCATCTTGCCCCTTTTCTAATGGCTTCGATGCCTTAAATTCGTGTGCATAATATAAAAACCAGCCCTCTTCTCTGTTCCTCATCCTCCGCCTCCTCTATCTTTTCTGGCGCCTTGTCCTTCACTCGTCGCCGTCCCAAAGAGCCAAATGGGAGGCGAAGGTGGAACAATTTGCCAGGGGGTGGTGAGTAGAGGGACCACCTCGAGGCGGACATGTTGTTGCCCCGCTTCAGCTCGGCCACCTCCTGTCGCAGTTTTTCCAGCAGCGCTTTCTTCTCATCCAACACCTTGTGGTTCTCGCGTTCCTCCGCGTCCATCTGACATAAAATGGGAAAAAAGGAGTGGGAGAAGGAAAAACCGCTTGACCAATAGTTGAATGTCGCAAAAAAAATTGTATCTTGGTAATTTGGGCAAGACTTGGAGCGTCATCGACCCATTTCTGACTATAAATGCCCGCTTTTCCCTCAATATTTCCGGGGACAAACGTTGTTGGGTAAAGAATAGCCACAATAGCACGAGTTAGGGTACGAGTTCGTACCCATGTACGCGTTGGACCCCTGTTCCCTCGCCATGAGTCATTCCCGGAATGAGTCCAGGTTCTAATTCCTGTCAGGATTTGATTCATTGTCAGGGTCCATCCCTCCTACACCACTGAAATTGCATTACACTCACCGCCTGTGCCCGGTCCATTTGCTGTTGCGCCCGTTGGGCCACCTTGTTCTTGAAGATCTGTTCATGATGGTGCAGTTCATCCTGCAACTCGTTCTCCTTGTGGCGCATCTCCTGCTCCAACCGCGTGAACGGATCGTCCCCGTCAAAGCTGTTCTTCGGCAAGTTGCGCATCCGGTAGTTCTCGTAGTGCACATTTCGAGTGACATCAATCTGTGTTGCGAAATTGCATTTATCTTGGTACTGAAAAGTCTATCTTTGACATCAATATGTGTAACCTATTTTTGGTTTAATTTTTTCAAAGCCCGGCTTACAATTTTCCAATTTTTGCCTCTTACCAAATCGATGAGGTGCTTGCGAACGATCATTTCTCGCAGAGTAAGGAAGTCGTTATGTGCCAAATTGTCCACCTCAACCGTACCCCAACTGTGAAAAGATATTTAATAATTAAAATCCATCAAAATCATTTGGAAAAAATCCTTACGGATATTCCCGAATTCGGACCAGCTGCGGATGCTTCCGGTCACCGCCAGTGACCGTCGTCGTCGTCACTTCCTTCACTCGGGTGGAGCCAACCACGGCAAATGGCAGCTGTAGCCCATTGCCGGGCATTGTCGGCGCTTTTTTACCCCCTGCCGCTGTCGTCGCATGAACGACGCCGCCACCGCCATTTTGCTGCATGTGTAAGAATATTTTTGTTACAATACACTATTTAAAAATTCGCAAAAATCACCCTATCTAAACCAATCAATTTTTTAAATTTGTTCTATTTCATGCTGATTGTAAGCAATACAGTAATTCTCATGGTCCCCCAGACCCAAATCCTGGATGAACTTGGTAAAACGTATAGGAAAAAATTCAAATCCACCGGATGAAATTCCCTTTGAACTAGCACTTGTTGGGAATGTTCACCTTGTCGATGTTGATACCGCTGTTGTCACCAACTGTTTTATGCTGCTGCAGCTGCCTATTCACCAGGGACTCCGTGCCTGGGAACTCGTACAGTTGAATGTTGTGCTTCCGAATGTCGCTCAAGATCTTAACAAAGTGCGGCAATCAAGTCATCTCATCTTTCGAAAAAATATGCTCTCGACCGGGACTCGTACTCATAAGAACAACTCATGACTAGTATAAGTCATATTTTTTAAGGTTACTCGTAATCGTAATTTTCGAAACGAGTCCCACCCATGCTGTATACATACCCATATCGGTTAGCACTACTCACTTTTTCTTATAAATTTACGTTTTGTTTGAAGCGTTCCAATTCCATAGGTGTCAGTGTGTCCGCCTTGGCAATCACCGGCACAATATTAACGCGATCTTGGAGCGCGCGAAGAAAAGCAATGTCCAACTGCGTCAGTCTGTCAAATAAATTTACAAAATTCTATTTTTCGTTTTTTCTGTTGTATTGTAGTCATAAAAATAAAATTACCCATGTCCCGTCGGTGCGATAAAGTACAGACACAGGTGGACACGTTTGTCCGGTATGTTCGGCTTCCTCTCAATCTTGGTCTCCTCAGTCAAAAAGTCAGCAAAACGATCGTCAATGTATTTTATAATTGGCTCCCAGCTGAAACATTAGAAAAAATTGGTTTAAAAAAAGCAAGAAAACCAGTCAAACTTTTTGAAATTCATTAAAAGTGAAAGCGACTATTGCTTAAAGAATTAATCAAGCATTTCTTCTATTTGTTAGGCTGAACGAAGTATTACATCCCTACCTACCAATTGGCGTTGTTCACTTGGTCCCCAAATCCGGGAGTGTCCACCACGGTAAGTTCAAGGCGTACATCGTTTTCCACCAGTCGCATTGTCTTCTGGTCAATGCGCACCGTGGACGGGATCAACTTCTGCTGCTTCTCCCAGTCGTCCTGGTGCTGCTCGTGCAAGTCGGCCATGAACAGCGTGTTCAGAAATGTCGACTTTCCAAGTCCAGTACGGCCTAAAGTTTAGCAATCAGCCAAATATTAAAATCATAATCTGACTGGCTATTATCCTTCTCAAATTCGGCGCCAGTGGTTGCATGTTCATGCACTCAAAGCCCGTTAAAAAAAAATCGGGGACGGCATTTAGCTTTAAGACCGGTTTACAGAGTTTCGGTTTCGATAAACACCACCACTAGTCCAAATTAAAGATTGCCTGAGTATAAAAATTCTCCTAAATTAACCTCTGCTTACCAACAACCATCAGAGTGAACGAGAAGCCATCCTTGATGCAGCGGCGAAAGACCTAAAAAAGGACAAATTGGGCATTTGTGAATTGGGAGAAATTATTGGTTGTACAGTTTATGTACCAAAATCGGATGGATGTCTTTGAAGGTCAGCGACTTCAATAACCTCCGGCAAAAAGCATTTTAATGAAAAGACTGTGCTATGTATCAATCATTGCTGTGCCGACTTTTAAATGCCCCAAACGGTTATGCGTTACCACGGACCTAATTCAGACGGGTTCCAAGAACCGTGTTACTGCCACACGTACCTGGTTCGGAAAATTTAAGAAGCCAATGTATGAAACGGATCCGACACCACCGCCGCTGGGACCGCCGCTTCCATCAAAACCGCCGCCACCGCCGGCAGTACTGCGCATTGTGTGCACGCGTTGCATTTCCGTCATACCAGTGCTCATTTTGTTGCAAAAGAACAGCTCTGCGTGTTGAAATTGACGCTTGACTGCACACCTTCCGAGGAAATATGTAAATGATGCGTTTTATTTAAGTTTGAATATGCAATTAACGCCAAAATAAATTTTGTGTGGATTGCCTGTAAAGTGAGCAAAAATTTTAAGATGAATCAATGACAGGGTTCCCAAGTGTGCTTATTTCTAAGATTTGTGCTTATTTCGAGGGGGCGAATCTTATAAACTGAAAATGTGCTTATTTCTAAGATTTGTGCTTATTTTAGCTCAATGTGCTTATTTTTGTCTTATTTTTTGGGAATTCAATGTTTTTTTTTGTAAATAAGAGTTTTGAAGCGAATTAATATGCAAAATCTTAACAAGATTCACTAAAATATTCAAAAAATTTCCCCGGCGGTGCATA
>JAKKIK010000029.1:0-69128 GCA_024500135.1 Heterodera carotae
GAAGACGATATTTTGATCGCCAATATATGCAGCAACACCGATTGTTTTGTCAATTTCATTTTCCAGGCAAATACCGACCAAATTCCTGTCACGGCGTCTGAAATTGCAGAATACACGGCAAATGATCCAACGCTGCGACAAATCCGTATGTTCACAATCAACGGATGGCCTCAAAAATGTGACAATGAAGAATTGGCACCATTTTACCCAAAACGCGATCAAATTTCGGAAATCGATGGATGCCTCATTTATGGTGACCGAATCATCATTCCGATGGCACTTCGCAGCCGCATCCTTAAGTCACTTCACTTTGCCCATCCAGGAATTGTCAGGATGAAAGCCATTGCCCAAAAGCATGTGTATTGGCCAAAAATAAACAGCGAAATCGAAAAAGCTGTTAGGCAATGCGATGATTGCCAAAGTGCACAGAAAAATCCAATCAAAGTGCCACTACAACCTTGGAAAGCGGCCACCGAAGTATTTGAACGCGTGCATATTGATTTTGCAGGGCCATGTGAAGATGGAAACACATATTTGATTTTGGTCGATGCCTATTCAAAATGGCCAGAAGTTTGGAAAATGGACAGAACTACAAGCCAAATTACAATCATGGTTCTAAAATCGATGATTCACCGATTAGGCATACCCAAACAACTCATTTCCGATAATGGGACACAATTCCATTCGGCAGAATTTGAAGAATTTTGTAAGGAGTATGGAATTAAGCACACATTTACACCGCCATATCATCCAATGTCAAATGGCGCAGCTGAACGTTTTGTTGACATTTTCAAACGGGCAATGAAAAAGTCACGAAAAGAAGGGAAAGATTGGGCAGAAAAAGCGCTGCTGGCTTATCGGACCACTCCAAGTGCAGTTTTGGACGGCCATTCGCCAGACGAGTTATTCCTCGGCCGTCATCTCCGAACCAAACTTTCTCTTGTTCACCCGGAAAAACAAAAACATACCCCAATTAATTTGGAAAACTTTAACAAATCACGGGAAAAATACACCAAAAACATGGAACACCAATTCAATTCGAAGCATGGCACAAAAACGAATACGTATCAGGGCGACGAACCCATTTTTCTTTGGAATTGGGAGTACAATAAATCCGTTTGGCTCCCTGGTAAAATTATCGAAAGAGTAGGAAACTCACCAACCTACCGAGTCTTTGCACCGACTCTGCGACGAGCCGTTCACCGCCACGCCAACCAACTGCGTCGCCGATTCCCGATTGAAACAGAAATCGAAAGTGATCAGACTCAAAAAGGGGATTTTCAGGCTCGATCGCCGGGGCAAACTCCAATCACACCACCGCCCGAAATCCAAACGGGACCAATTCGTCAGTCAAGCAGAGCAAAGAGGACACCTCAACGGTTGGACATGGACCCTTCTAAGCCCAAATACGGCTTCATCCGGCACTGAGAGCAGAAGAATTCGAGAGGGAAATCAGCTCAAGAAGGGAGGTGTTGGATAGGTCAGAGATTATTGATCGAGTGACCTACCCACCTCTATCCCCTCTCTGCCATTCTTATCTTTCTCTCTCACTCACGCACAGATATGTCTATTTAACTACATCATGTCCTCTCCATTATTGCTCTCCTACACATCATTCACCAATTGACTGTTCACACATTTCGCAATTATTATATTTATTTATTTATTTGTCTTCAATAAATCATTTATTTGTTGTAAGTACACAACAAAATTTATAAGCTAAAATGAAACGGCTTGTCCAATTTTAATGAAATGCATTTCTAAATAACTCCTCAAGTTTGTTCGTACCTAATAAAACATACGATTGCCAAGGAATTGGGCAATAATGTTCGGTCCGATGTTTTTTTGGCCGACATCTCGGGCAATTCCGGCCTTAATCCGTTTCAACCGCTTGGTTTGTTTTTATTATGAAAATAAATTCAACAGTACTCAAGATACATATATTGCCAAAAATTTTCATAACACTTAGTAATTCTAAATTATCTCAGTTTTTCTATCCATCGTTCGATTCATATAGAGAATACATGAAGTATTATAAAATTTTTGTTGATAAATTATTAGGGTTATGCTATTACAACGCTCCATCTTTTTTTTTAATTTTTTGATCTGAATTGTTTCAAGTATTTTTATTTCTTTTATAGTTAATTTAATATTATATTTGTGAGATTTCCATTATTTTTATTTGATTATAATATAAACCTGATTGAACTACAGAAATTTAGTGAAAATTAGTTAAGGATATTAAATTTTAAATAAATTAGAAGTCTCGATTTTATCCTCCGCACTAAAATATACATAATTTTTTATTTTGCTTATTTCTGTCTCTTTCGTCGAATCATCTGATAGTGTGAGTTGCATAAATTTAATTGTATTGTTGACCCTCAATCTTCATGCTCATGCTGCATCTTGAAAATCTTTTGACTTATATTAATTTACAAAATAATTTCATAATTCCTTTACATTTAATGAACACATGGGTAGGGCCCGGATTTATAATTTTTTAATTATTTTTTCTATGCCTTTGTTTCGATGTGAAATGCACGAAAAACACATTTTTAGCGCGGAACTCTTCATTTTTACTTTTCTGCCCAAAAAATTCAAAAAGTTCACCTGTGAAAATCGACAAATATGCACCCATTCAATCATGCGACGTGGAACGATCATTTTCTGTTTACAAAAATATTCTGCCGAAAATCGTATGAATTTTACCCCGAAAACCCTTGAAACGTACCTCATTTGCAATTATAACAGTGAATAAATTTGTTTGCACTTTTTTGATTTATTTTCATAAAAAAACATGTTGATTTAAAGCCATTATTTTGCCATTTTTCGCCATTATTTTGCCATTTTCGCCATTATTTTGCCTTTTTTTCGCCATTTTTAAATTAATTATTTCGGAATTTTTCGCCATTATAAATCCGGGCCCTACACCTGGGCATATTTCATGACAAACAATGATTATCTTAATTTTACATGATTACTATTTTGATAACCGTTATAATCTTTAAAAAGCTATGAAATCATTCTACTTTACTTTTATTTAACATTTATTTTGGATATTAAAACTTTCTATTTCACTTGTACTCCCTTTCTCTTTATTCCGTTTTTTTTCTACATAGATTTTTTTATTATCATTCTTGATGGGATTTTTTCTAAAAACAGGTTGTCAATATGGTTACAAAGTTTTTCAAACACTAAGAATACTTTATATATAATTTTAATGATTTTTTGTTGTTTTTAAATTTTCTTTTATTTTTAGGTTGTTAACAAGAAAAGTCTTGAAAAAAGCAAAATTGGGACTTTATTACCATGTATTTATTCTTTAATCAAGATTTTTTATGATTTTTATTAATTAGAGCATTATTTCTGAATTTCTTTATGTATTTTTATTAGCATGTTTTTCGCGCACTCTCAATTGCTTTAATGTGTATCACTTATTAATAAAGATATCCATTTGACGTAAAGGCGTTTTATTCAACTTATTTTTACTTTTCGGTCGTAAGTCTTAAATATAGTTCCAGTTAGTTAATTGAATGTCGAAATAAACAGGTTTTTCTAATGAACATATATAGCATTATTTTTTAATTTAATTTTTTTCTTTCGAAATATTTGCTTCTTACATGGTCGGATTTTGTAACGTCAACAGAACTTCTTGATCAACTTTTTTTAATGTCAAGTCGTATTATTTGCTTTTTTATTTAGTTTTAATTATGAGACAAAAACAAAATAGGCTATAGGAAGGGGTTTGGCCAAACGGTTGAGTAAATGATAAAGAAGAATTAATTTCAAGCGAAAAGCTTAAACTTTTTTATTTTCCTTCATGAGAAAGGCATGCACTCTTGAATCTCATTTGATGCTGGTATTAACAATGCTAAAAATCTGCAGATAAATCTTTAGCAGCAGATAAATTCGTATTATCAATGCTTCAGGCTAACTATCCGTATTACCAACTCGCTTTTCTTTTGCAATTTATCCTTAGCATTAGCACTAGCGTCATTCGATATTAACAAAGCTAAGGATAGGGTAGCGGCTACCTATCTGGGGATAAAAATCGTTAGCCTCCTCCTGATGAGGATAATCGGAGGATTAATGAGAATTTTAGCTGCAGATTTTTCTATCCGCAGATACCCTAGCAGCAGCTATGTAGCTGGCGATTTTTATCCTTAGCATTGTTAATACCAGCATGATGAGTGACAAAAAACGTTTTTGAAAATTTTACAGCACAGTTAAAAAGGCTTGTAACCTTTTATTTTACCAATAATTCTAGTTTTTTTTTCGAAATTCATTCAATTTTTTTTACTATTAGCGTTTGTCGATTGCGTTTTTTTTTTACTTAATTGTTGCGAATTTATTCAATAATAATATATACATTCTAACATAAAATTTTGCTTTTTAGCTATCCTTTTAAACAAGAATAAAAATTTTATCTTTAAATGCTCGGGTTTCAGTGTTTTATTTTATTTTTTGCGCTTCATTTTTTACGAAAATGTGTCCATTGATAATGTAAATGGTATGCGTCGATGTATTATATATACTTTCAATCATTACAGAATTAAGATTATTTTATTTATTTGTTTGATTTGTTATTTTTTTTCTGTTATAATCAAAAGTTCATTTATCATTAGAATTTCTTTATGTGAAACGAATGTTTTTGTTTGCATACTTTTTATTAAATCAATTTAAATAGGTTATATGCTCAGCTGAAATAGAAACACACTGGCTTCTATATTTTAAATTTTTGATTATTTTATTGATGTTGACTTTTGCTTAGTATCTATTGACAATAATTTCGAGTTACTGTTTAAAATAACGACTTTTTATAACATTTTTTTTACTTTTCCGGTTCTTTAGTATTTTTGTTTATTATTCTTTATAACTTTATTAATATTATTTATTATTTTCATTAGCAATTTTATAATGTGAATTTAAACGACAACAACCATTTCTTGCAGACTTTGTCATTTTTTCTTAGAATGAATAAACTTGCTTTTTTAAATGTTTCTTAGATGATACCAAATATTGTCATTAAATTTAACTATTTACAGGCTAAAAATCTTAAATCTATTTGAAATATTATCGACATAATATAATATATACCACCAAATCACTAGGATTGTCTCCATTATTCTTCATGATTATCTCGCCTATGCTCGCACGAAGTTGTCGCATTTTGCTATTTAGATTAGATTTATCTTTGTCATGTCTTCCATCATATATTCATTGAAAATTTTTTTGTTTAAATGAACTATCATGTAAAAGGCTAAAGAATGTCTCATTTCCTGTCGTCTATTCTAATTATATATACAGGAAAGTCAATTTTTTAAAACATAAAGCGGTTGCATCTCGAATTGAGTTATAAAACAAAATCATTAATTTGTTGGCCTTTAACCTTTGATTTTATTTTTTTGTGAAAATAATCATAAATAGATATAGAATTTACCAATCAATATAAATTCTTTATATTTTTATATTTTATTCTTGGTTAATTTTTATTGCATTGTCTTCGCACGATAGATATTTTTCATTGTTCCTATATTTCTACATACATTGATTTACTTTATAACAATTATTTTTTCCTTCTTTATTTTATTATTATTTAGAATTTTTTTGTTGTTTCTCTGTCTTTAGACCAATCAGTCATATTTATAGTGCGATTTTATAAATTTTTTTATTTTTATTTTTTATCCTTTTTTCTCTTATTAGAATATCGCTTCTTCGTTAGTGCCAACACATTTTTGTCGTGCATCTCTTCGGAGAAAATTGTTAATTTATTTTGTAATTTTGCCTAATTATCTTTACAACAGAATGTCTATTTTAATTTTATCTGCACTTAATGATTTTTAACAATAATCTAGGTTTGAGAATGATTGAACGGACATTGTTTCGCCACCGTCTTGTGGATTTGGACGATAGTAGACCGCTGGCTTGTCATCATAAAGAATTGTTTTTTTATATTGCTATAATAAATTTACTAAAACGCATATGGCAGTCTTCTTACATTCATTTATTATGTTGTTTAATTTAGGCTTTTTGGCTTTTAACTTCAATAAACAAATAAGAATTTTTGTTTAAAAAAAATAATTATTTGGATTGTCTCGTATTATTTTTTTCACCTTAATTTTTTTCTGATTGCTTTTAAATTCACTACTTTTTTTTAAATTTACGCAAATGCTCAATAATTTATTACGATTATATTTTTTTCTATTTGTTGATTATTTCTGTTAAAATTTTATACGGCAATTAAACATTATTAAAAAATTAAATGTTTTTTAATATATTTTTTTAATTTAAATGTAACAAACCTTTTCATTGATGAGCTTTTATGTCTACGACGTTTCACAACAATTTTGCGGAAATCTTTATCTTTAACAATAGGACTTGCAAACAATGGCATCATTTCTTTCATAATTTCCGGATCATTAATTAAATCTGGGTATTTTTTGGGTTTATTTTAATAATTAGCAAAGCCGCGTTGATTCTTCATTTGCGCAATTTATTCTATAATTTTCGTTTAAAGGGATTTTTTGTAATACGTAATTATTGATTTTATTCAATAAATGATTAAGTATTTTCTAATAGTAAAACTGTTATGCTTAGCAATAAATAACTATCAGGCTACAGTTTTTAGTGATTACAGCTTCTGAATTTAAATAAAAATTGATAGAAAACCGTGATCGGCGTTAGGTCAACTGGCCGATGGACAACTGGCCGACGGACAACTGGCCGAAGGACAACTGGCCGATGGACAACTGGCCGAAGGGGACAACTGGACGATGGACAACTGGCCGACAGTGAATTTTTCGAATTATTTTAAAACTATTTAAATACAATTTAAAGATATTTTAAGCATGAATTAATTCTTTTTCGTTGCTTTAAAGGTGTAAGAGCCAAATAAAATAGTTTCTGTTTTTGAGACACTTTTTTAGATTTTCAAAATCATTTTCGTTCGACTTGGTTCTTCAATGACAAATTTCTCTTGTGTGTTGTATCTCTATGAAGTAGGGTTCAGCGGGACCGGGACACCAGTTGTCCTTCGGCCAGTTGTCCATCGGCCAGTTGACCTTACACGCCGTGATCTTTGGTATAATTACTATTAACAAAATTTAGTTGTTTTTTTTTATAAAGCAATGTTTATTTGTGGTAATAAAATTTTGTAATCCAGTAGAGATAATTGTTTTTTTCCATTTTCCGCAAGAATTGCAAAGAGAAAGAGGCTACAACTGCAACAGAAGCAGAGCAGGAACGCGTCTAGGAATGCTTGATAAAAAAAAATTAAATAACTTGTTTCTTTAATTTAATATTCTGCACTTTGTGGAATTTTATTGCATTATTATTTTAATTTGGAATATAACTTTTAATTTATAAAGAATACAAGCATAGCTTCAACGTGTTGGTTTTATTTTAATAAGTGCCTAAATGCATATTTTAACTGCTTTGTATATTATCATAGCTATCTCATTTTTAACATTTGATGATTTTTACAATTTTACTTTAATTTCTAAGTGAACAATTTTGGTGATATTTTTTAAAAACAAAAATTACATTATTGGATCACGCTATTCATTATTACATTGTAAATATGTTATTGATATGGAATAACTTTTAGGCTTTTGTTAATGAATTTTTATTTTAATTTTCATTTGTATTATTAGTTCTATCGCATTGTTTACCTTAAATTGTTTTTCGTTTCTGTATCTGTTCATTTAATATACTTTTTTTATTTTATGGTATCAACAGACATAAATGTTGAGTAGGGTTGCTAAATTTTTTGACTTTATAAATTTCGTCGACAAGTGCCCGACAATTTTAATTGTCTTCATACCATTTTCTTTAGTAAGCAAAGGACGGTATCCACTTTTTTATATTATCTAATTTTATATACATATACAAACTATCAATAGCAAAGAATTGTAAAGAATTTTGTCAAATTACAATTATTTACTTTAACGTTTTATCGAAAAAAAAGTTTGTTTTTTAACACAATTTTTTTAAATGTCTTGTTTAATGTCCAAGAGTTCGCTTTTTAATAGAATTGTTATTCAAATGGAAATCTATAGTTGTACTTTTTAGTTGTTATTAATTGTTTGTCGTTGTTTTCGGCGTAATTCTACTAATTTTGTTGCCAAGATATTTTTTACCTATAATAAAATGGTATTGGCATATTTATCATCAAGACTCGTTTCGAACCAAAACGTTCAATTTTCCATTCTACTTGGTGCAAAAATTGCGAGAAATTTCCAGCCGTCGCATTGGTGGTGAAAAAAAGAAAAAGAGTACACTCAATTTTTTTGAAGCATGCCATGCTATTACTGTAATTGCTTCATAATGAATGTGTGATAAAAGAATTTTTCAGCACGAAATAGCTAATTTATTTATTTAAAGTATGCAAATAAATATAATTTTTTTATTGTGATTGACTAACCAAGATTTGAATAATCGTGCTGTAAATGTTTTTTATTTGATTAAAAAACTATTAGACATCTCCCAATATGTCACTTACTTTATAATATTTGATTTTTCGATTATTTAAAAAAATTATTTCTATTATTAAATTTTTTTTCTATCGAAATGTTTTTAAAAAATGATTAGTTGTTTTTCATAATTTATTTGTTAGTGATGGTTTTAAGTTTGGTTTTTTTTTTCTCGCTAATGTTGTCAGCTTTTATGAGGCGTCCAACCAAATGACCACCAGCAAGAAGAATTGGCAGCGTCTTCGCCGCCTCCCCATACATTGATAAATATATTATTAGATTATATATGTCATTGAAGAAAGAAGAGTTGACTCGCTTTTGGATTATACTTAGTATTAAGTTTATAATTCTGTAATGCATGCCTTGAATAAGAATGATATTTTTTTATAACATTTCCACAAAGACTGTTTTTTTGGTTGCTAATTGAATATTTTACATACGTGTTTAAACAAACCCTACACACATTGTTTAGTTAAATTACGATATTATTGCATTGTCTTGCTATTTTACAGGGGCTTAAGTTGAATATAGGTATAGTTTTTTTTACTTGTAAGAATTTATCCTTAAAAAAAATTATTTATTTAAATATAAATGATTGAAAAGAAATCTAAGTTCTGTATGAATTTAAATAGAATAATGAACGTTTTTCAAAATTGATACTTTTCTTCCAACCTGGTAAATTTTTTTGGATTGGGTTTTCCATCCTCTAACATAATTATAAGTATATGTCTGGGTAAAATTATATTTTCATTAGATCATTTATTAATTTTGATTTAAGGATTAGTTCTTTTATAGTTTAACTTCAATTAATGATGATAAATAATTAATCGTTTTAGTTAGTTTGGAAAAAAATTATTATCAAGCATTTTGTTTATTTTTTGAAACCTATTAAAATAATTTTTTATTTGCTTTTATTTTTAACCATTCATTTAGAATAGAAGGATAATTTTACAGATTTTCTTTTTGGTTTTATTTCTTTGTAATTACTATTTACTTTAGTAATACACTCGATGTAAGAGAGTTTAATGGAATTTTTAATGATTCATCCATTTGTTAATGTTGACCAACAAAATATGAACCCCGCTTTCCAATACAAAGTTTATTCGTAAATTTAGTATTATTTGTTTTGCCTTTAACAATAAAAGAATATTCGTAAATTGAGCAATTTATTATTGACTATTTCAACAACTTTTGTATTATCCTTTCGGCTTTAATGTAGTTTTTAACCATTTGAAATATGTTTTATAAGACACAAAATTTTTGTAATTATTATTTATTAATTGAATATATAAATGCGAAGTTCGTCGTGATGTTTATCAGGGCTGCTCTTAAGCCCCTCGCATCTCTCACGTTTCAGGTTCTGTTAAATTTTTTATTGTTTTTTTTTTGACATCATCGTGTTATTTTGTAGACATATTCAGTGTCATCTTCATAGTCACCATTATATTCATTCTTGTAATATAAGAATCCCTTTTTAAATTATTTTGGTGTAATAAAATTGTATTAATATATGTGTATTCTAAATATATATTTTTTTAATTATCACATATTTTTTTGTCTCGTTGTTCTTTAAGGTCTGCGTCACCCTGTTCAACATATCTTGGACAATAATTCTAGCACAGAATCTGCATAAGCTTATTTTGGCAGTTTCTAAATATTTTGTTAGTTTTTTACTCATGCAACTGAATGTTCTTAGTCTGCAGGTTGATGTCGTATGCTGACTTTGATTTATTGGTTTACTCTTTTCATTAAAATGTAATTTAAAAGTTTAATACTTTATTTTTATTTTTATTTATCTAATTATATTTTCAATGATAAATAATGTTTTTGTTTATTAGAAATTGTTTAGGCATACTATATTTGAATTGTATGATAATGTTTACAAGTCATCCTCACAATTGGTGTTTTGTTTTTATTTTATATTTGGATATAGTGTCATACAAATTTTTTTTGATTATTTTTCTTAATTTTGTGTTAAATATAGCTAAAACAGCTTTTTTTAATTTATTATAATTTTTATTGTTTTGTTTATTTTAATCCAATTTTCTTTTAAATTATAAATCACATTGATTCTTTCATATTTTTTTGGATTTATAGGAATAGCAAAACGACATCTATTTCTAACTTATTGAAGTTGAAATAGATTATTTAAAAAAGACATTTAGTTTGTATTTTCATCATTATTTGTTTGAACTTTTTACAAAATATATTTTCTTTTCTCGGATTATGCAAAAAAATTTGCTAATAATTTTTTTTGCATGTTTTTTTAATTAAAATTTTTAAATAAAGTTTTAAGCAATTTAACAGACTTGCGTTTTTCTTTTGCCTTTACTAATTTCATTAGCATTTCTTATTCTTTTAAATGCATAAATTTAGTTTAAATTGGTAATATCTTCAATATCCGAATGTTCAAGATAATTAATTGTAAATTCTTTTTGTTTTTATAAGGAATATCCCAATAAAATGCGATTTTCTTTGCGTTCATGCTTTATTGCACAAAGCCTGATAATCTATATTTTTTGTTTTTTTAATTTACCAACTTTATTGATATAATTATTTCTTTTGAATGAAACACATTGTTCGTAGCAACTTTTTGAAACACTCGTAGTTGCTATTATTTTATATACGTTTGTAATTTCTGGATTTAACAACAAACTGATTTTTCAACATAGGGTTATTTAATGTTTTTTTTATAGTTATTTATATGATTAAAGTGAATGTGCACATTTTATACTAAATTGTATTGTGATTTACTTATTCTTGAATTAACTTTAATTTTAATTTTTTTATAAGATTATGGATTAAGACATTTTGTTGCAGAAAACTGTTAACAATTAATATATATTTCAATTTTTAAATTGTTTACAGTTTTTGATTTTAATTGTTTTCATATTATTATACACATACAACTAAATAATTATTTTTAAATTTATTTTTATTATCTCATAATAATAGTTCTAGGCATTAGATCTATAAAATTTAGATATTTTTATTAATTGATTTTTATTGTAATAATATTTATTTTAAAGTATTTAAATAAATTTTTTTATCTTGTCATTTTGTTAATTGAATTGAATATAATTATAGAAAATTTTATATTACATCATTTTTAGTTAAATTTATTTACTCAAATAGAATTGCGGCGTATGAATTGAAAATGGATTTATATGAATTTTCTTTAATTTCATTTTTAAGCTGTTTAAAACGCTAAATTATAATTATCTTTGCGATGTTTACGCATCTTAAGCAAATCGAGACAAAATCCCCGTCTCGATCTTAAAAAAGCTCAGCAAGCCTTCGTTTAATCTGAAGACTTGTAAAAAATGAGTTTCCCATTTTTCCAACAGTGATTTATCTGAAATTTATTTATAAGGTATTTTATATTTATCTGGTTATTTTTAAACCAATGTATCTGCCAGCAAAGGATTTTGTCTTTTTATAGTCTTGATAAAATTTTAAATAATTACTTCATGTTAATATTTTTATTAAATGTATACTAACTTTTAATTTTCGTTTTGATAATATAATTAATAATTTTTATTGAGTCGCGTGGCGAAACGAAAATTTTTATATGCGTATTTTTAAATTGCTAGGTAATGTTGTTAAAACTAATTATTTTCAGCTTTTTTATAAGCGTAATTATTTTCTATTCTCTTAATGCTGTTTTTTTTATTTTTTAATTAATTGTCTTGCTTAATAAATCTTTAGAGTTAATTTTCACCTTTAGCAAAAGTTTTGGATATTTATTTAATTTTATCTTTGTTAATAACCTTTTTTATAAATACTGTTGTATTTTTATTTCAAACTTTTAATTCATGCTTTCAAATTAAATGTAATAAATTTTATGTTTTATGTTTGTTATTCTTTATATGATCATTTTTTTAAATTATATTAATTGAACTTGGAACATAGTCAGTGTGCATGCCTATTTCTTATCTATTTAATCTTAAATACAATGTCAAATTTTGCTGTTTATAAATTCGCTTTTATTTGTTATCCTTTAAAGTATTAGATTTACTATGATTAGATATATTAATGTCTTTTTGCTTTCAAAAATCTTGTTAAAAATTGTTTTTTAATAATTATGTTGATTTATATTTGCTAAATTTGGTCAGTTTGGAACTGTTTAATTTCAAACTGTTGTAAAAAGCTCTATTTTAAATTTTGGATGCAATGCACATTTAGATGGATAATCTTATTGATATTTTAATGTATTTATTTGATAACCTTTTTCTAATGTTTAAAAACTATGCAGATGCTATAAATCCATGGCTGCTACATCTTGTGCGTTAAAGTTCTTTCATTTTTTATTTTTCTGATAAATTCAATATTTGATTTTTTATTATTTCCTTGTGTTTAACTTTCAATATTCGCCAAATATTAGGTATTAATTCTTTTCGGCTAAAATGTTCAATAATGTAGATATTAATTTTTGTATCTATAATTCAAAAATTTATCGCTAAAAAAAGATAAGTTGATATTAATAATGAATTCTTATTATTTGAATTAACTTTTAAATGCCGTGCTGTTTTATTACTATTTAGCTGCATCAAGAAATAGAATTATATAATTAGATAATTTTATGTAGTTTTTCATTTTACTTTTTTAACATAGAATTTTAGTTTTTAATTTGTTGTTAAGGCATGAGGATTTTCGTAGCATCGCTTGCCGGTTTTTACTTTATATATTTAAATTCGTTACAGTTGCTTGTTTTTTATATACTATTTTTATTTTTCTAATCACTACGAATTCCAATTATTAACCTCATCTTTAGTAAAATGTTTATAAAATATTTTTTTCGACCTATAAAATCTTTATGGATCCATCTGAACAATAAATAGTTCACATTGATTGATCCGAATAATTTTATTATAGTATCATTAGTCTGTTATATTTTTTATTCTTCATATATTCATTCTATTGATATTTTTGAATTTATATTGTCCTTATGTTTCGTTCATATATAGGTGAATACTTTACAAATAGCTGAATGAAGTTTATACAATAATTGAAACTTATTTTGTTAAATGTATGAGAACCACTTACTTTATTATAATATTTTAAGCTTTTTATTGCAAACCTTCATTAAAATCTTCAAGGTTGTTGTGAATTTTATTTTTATATAAATATAAGCATTTTATAATACTTAATTGCCTTATCGCATAATTTTATAATGTTGTGAGTTGGCTAATTAAAAAATATAACTAACTTTTCGCACTATTTTATTGACAATTCTGCGTTAACTTAGTAAATAATAGGACTGCGGAAAGCATCTGCGATCTCCTAACTCTCGAGTGCGTTCCTAGAGAATTGTTTAAACAGCATGTACTCCTAGAGCAATTTGCTGAATTCAGAATCATTGGATCTCAATTTTTTCTTGGTGTTTTTCAAATTTTTACTTCTTGAAAGTCGACAATTTTTATTTGGCTGTTATGGCAGAATTTATTGACATTTTAAGTATTTAATTTTAAATTTGTTGCTTGTAAACATGCATGTCATAATATTATTTCTTAAAATTTATTTTATTTTTGAATGTTAGCTAAAACAAATTAATGCGCTGCATCATTTAGCTGTAGTTTAAATGCCCAAAAATATAATGTCGAATCAATATTAATTTTTGATTAAATTTTACTCAAATAAGAAAGGTTGTTTCTTACAAAATGTTCTTCCTGCATTGATTTACATAATTTAAAATCCAAGTCTAATATTTTAGTCTCGACTATCTTCACTTTTTTAATCTATTTAATATCATTAATAGTTGCCTGTCTTAGACTGATAATTTTTTCTTGCAAAAGCGTTGCAAATACTGAAATCACGCCTAATTCCGATCATATTCATGCTCCTCCCATCATTCCCTTTTAGACAAACCAAGGTAATTGTTGCGCCTCTAGCAAAATTAATTTTTCAATTTCAATAGTAATTTTAATTAGATATACATTTTATTTATTGTAAATTTGGCAAATGCTTTTAATTCTTTTATTTCTATTTTTTCAATCATATTCAATTTTAGTTTAAAATCAATTTTTTATGTATTTTTCACGGAAGTATTTCTTGATATGGCTTTGAAAGGTTTTTCAGAGGGCGTCGGGCGTCCCAGGCTGCTTCTTTTTCTGTTGTGTGTTTTGTCTCTCTCGTCGCTTTGAATTATTTACATTTTCTTTTTTGCGAAAAGCTTTCGCTTTTCTTTTTAATCTTTAAGCGAAAATTTTAAATTTTTTAAGTTTATTTCATGCGATTTGCAGAAAAAAGACTTCCTTAATGGTCGGTTATGCACTTTTTTATAGCGAGACCACTGATTAATGGTTTAATGTTTTATTTAACTAATTATTTTCTGTTCACTTCTGTAGCCTTCTTTGACTATTATAATAATTTTAAATAAATCACATTTATTCTTATTGTAATAAAAGTAGCATAGATATAACACATGAAAATAAATTTGGTACTTTTCCGTTTTGGGGCCAAAATTTTGAATTTTCAAAATCAACAGAAAAAAGTCGTTTCTAGAGTAATATAGTGCGCTGATTACGAATTTGACCAGTATTCGAGTTTAAACTGGTCTAGATCGGTATGTCTCGTCGAGAGCTGTCGATTGATCCCAAATTTGATAATAAAATCTTTTGATTATGGGTATAATGCTTCGAATTCGGGCCCAGGATTCGAAATTGGAAAAAATGAAGGTCATATTCGTAATCAGCGCCCTAAATTACCCTAGAAACGACTCTTTCCTGTTGATTTTTTAAAATTCAAAATTTGGGCCCCAAAACGGAAAAGTACCATAAATTTTTAAATAGGAATATTTTTAATTTTATGCTTTTATCTCTAGAGATTTGCAATAATGTGACAATGTAGGACTCAATTCAGTGTTCTTTTGTGTTTTTAATTGCCAGTTCTCTATTATTCGATGTTAATAAACCATTCTTCCATTTAATCCATTTACGATTTAAATGTATACTTTAAGATGGCTTTCCTTATTCTTGCAACATCTATATTTTTAATTCCTTTAATTTTTGTTTGTTTTTATTTAATACTTGCTCTTTGGTCGTCTTTTTATGATTAATTTTCTCTGTCACTGTTTTTTTTTTTTGTTATATTTTCTTAGCATTGGCATATCAAATTTGTCGTGGATTGAGCTTTCAATTTTTTTTGGTGTTTTGGTTGTTGGTAATATCTTTAAAATGATTTGAATTGTTATTTTCCTTTTTGATTTTTAATGACGTTATAGGCTTCATTTCTTATAAAGATGTTTTATTAGCCTATATTTGTTTACTAATGTTTTAAATAAGACATGAAATAATGAATAATGGGGAGTCTCGACTGACGCCGCTTAGCCGATGCGCGATCGTGCATTTCAGCAAAATGTTGCGCAGTTTGACCTGCTCCAACTTAGCCTTGGCCGTCTCCGTCTTCACCTCAATCAAGGCCCGTTTCTGGGCCCGAAAGCTAGTGTCGTCCTCCTCCTCAGGGTCCTCCCGCACGTCGCAGTCTGCTGACGCCGCATACATTCCCTGCCCAATTTGCTTGTACTCCACGGGTGGCGTTCATTAATTAAATATTAGGGTTGTCCACGGTCGGTTAACCGAACCGAAACCGAAACCGAAAACCGGGTTTTTTGGGCTAAAAACCGAAACCGAAAACCGGGGGTCGGAAAACCGGCCTAACCGAAAACCGGGGGTACCAAACCGACCGGTTTCGGTTTGAAAAATACACCCCTAAAGATAAGGGTTTTCTGAAGAAAATGTTACATGAGAACACAATTTGAGAAGAAGGAATGGGAAATATATTGATACCTAATTGACTTTTTGATTGACAATTCCTTGTTTTATAATGTGGCCTAGTGGTTAGTGCCCTACTTTTGGTTGTGAGTTTGCTTGGGTTCGAATCTTTGTTTTGAAATTATCTTTCGAGTTAATTTTTACTTTTAATACAATAAGGTAGCATAATTTCTCTGGCGTTCGACTTTTTAAGATTTTTGAGGCGAATTTTAAAAATTAAATCTTAAGAAATTATAGGATTTTAAATTTAAAAATATGATTTTAGGGTCATTTTTTGGCCATTTTAATAATTTTGACTACCAAAACCAGCTGAATTCTCAAAAAAATAATTATCGCCCCCCTCAAATTTACCATATGTATATCTGGATTTTAAATATCAAATTTAGAGGAAAATTTTGCCTCCTTTATGCAATTTTGGGGCGAGTTTACTTAACATAATCCGCTTAAAATTGTCAAAATTTTCCTACCGGCGCCTATCGGCACCGGCAGGCCTCCTCTCCCATAACAATTTATATTCTTTGAGTCCAATGCTCAAAAAATATTAACAGTGCCGACCCGACCCGAAACCCGATATTTTTCTCAACCTGCGGCAACCCTGATTGGCACCGCCTGACCTCCGTTTTTTGCTAATTTTTCTTAAGAAAACATCTAAATTTTTCAAAATTTTCCGAGACCACTGTTCAAACCTTTTCTTCACCTTATTCATACTCTTTCTAATAAATTTAGTAAATATTTTACTTTTTTGTTTCCTTAGGAATTAATTTTTTCTAGAAAAAAACTTTCCGTAAATGGTACAAAAATTTTTTTTTGGAAAACCGAAAAAACCGATAAACCGAAACCGAAAACCGGGGGTCGGCCCAAAACCGAAACCGAAAACCGGGGTCCGAAAACCGGCCTAACCGAAAACCGGTACCCCCGGTTTAAAACCGGCCGTGGACAACCCTATTAAATATTTTTAGGTCATCGTTTAAGACCAATCAAATTTTTACGATGATGTATGGATTAATTCTTGATATTTTGCCCTCTGATGCATTCTTCTTCTTTTTGTGTAACTTTCTTTATACATTATATTGATTTTGGACTATTTTATATTATTTATTCATTAATAAAAATGTAATTTAATTCAGATGATTAATGATGGACATATTAATATGGCGTAATCACATAGTACAATATTACTTTTATTAATATATTTTATTAATAAAATTCGAGCTATTTTGACGCTTTATTCTCTACCTTGGAGAAAGATAACTGGATTGATTTTTTATTAACAAGTTTGGTTTTACGTTATCTTTTTTACTATAAATCTTTGGTTTAGTAATTTCTAAAATGTTTTTAATCTAAATATTTATTTTTCGTAAAACAAAATCACGTAATCGGTGTTATTACAATTGAAATAATGAAAATCAATCGTATTATCATACACTTTGAGTTTCGCGCTCCTTTTTTTTACATATGCAAAAATTAGAGCTTTCCATTAATTAACTTTTAGTTTTTTCAATACTATTATTGTTTGACTTTTATCAAACAAATAATAATTCAACTTTACGGTATTATGCTTTATTTTCCGACTTAAAGCATAGTTAAAAGGTTGCATTTTATCAATTGTATCAATATTGGTTATCAATTTGTTTATCAAGCACCACCTTTCTGATTATTATTATATTCTGACCAAACCGAAACTCGTGGACCTCTTCTGTGAATTTGTGTTCCTTGCTTAGGTTATATTAATTATGTATGATTCTTACAAACACAGTTTATTAAATAAATTTATTAGTACTTATTTAAATATTATTACACTTATTATTTCTAATCAATATTTTGCCCATTTTAAAGTATTTTCAAAGCAGAATTGCTGTGTGTGCTGTTTTTTCATAAATTCATGGCTTAATAATTTATTATATTATAATTTATCGACTTGTTATAATTAATAACAAAATTTGTAAAATATCTTTATGTTTAACTACATTATTTCGGCAATCATGCAGCTGCATCTGCTCTATTCGTGTTGATGGGGTCATTAACATTAATGTTTGTTTTATTTTTTCCGTTGATCTGGCTTGAAATGGAAAGCATTCTTCTCTTTATATAAATTGACTACAGTTTTTTAATATACATATAAAAAAATTATAAGACATTTTTCTTTCTTTCTTTTTTGTTTGAGGAGCTTAAACACATTTTTATTGCTGTTAAAGCATTTTCAGGATTAACTAGATAAGTTATTTACTTATTTTTTGTTTCACACCGTACTAACTTAAAAGCCAATTGTAAATTTATTCTTATTGCTTAATATAGACGCATTTTCCTTTTTTGTTTGTTGAAATCGGCACGCCTCAGGTAACATCCTTGTCTTCTTCTCTACGGCCACGCGGGCACTCCCTGCTTCTTCGTAATTACTTGTTATTCCAATGTCGTGATCCAAATAATCTCTAAATAGATGTTATTCTGTTAATTTGTGTGTTTGTTCACGCACGAATTAATTTAGGATTTTACTAAATTCACTTTTTTGAGATTTTTATGAATTTTTTTTTGTAACTTTTTACAACAGATATACAAATAATTTTATTTATTTCTTCAATTTCTGACAGATTGAAAATTTTTCTAATAAATATTTGCTTTTATTCAAATTGTATTCGATATGTGTGACGATAGAATTTTCGTATAATTTTTTTTGGATATTTGTATTTTTTAATATTGTAATTAGCTATCGAATTCTTTGATTAGGAATTTATTTTGGTCACAACAAAACCATTAACAATTATTACATTAAATATGAATTTAATCAGTATTAGTTAGTTTACTCATGCTGCTTAGCCATATCGCATTTTTTATTTTCCAAGATTAGTGCGCAGTCTACATTAATAGTAATTTTATTTGATGGGATATCCTGTTGTTTTGGTGTTTTAGATCTATATAATTGAATTATTAGCTATTTTTATGTATAATACCGTTTTTTAAAATGCGTACAATTCTTTAACTTTGATCCAATTACTAATTTGAAATTTATTGTAAACTTTAGTGTTTTGATTTTTCATTAATATGAATATAGAAATTGCCAATTTTTTGTTTTAATATTTATCCTATTTTATATACCAATATATCTTAACTTAAGTAATTCAAATTTATAAATTTATCTATATTTAACGTATAAATGCTAAATTTTCTACATTTATATTACACAAATGATCCCTCATACATTTACAATATTTTTGAATTTTTATTACTGTACTTTTATTGTAGACCTGCGCGTGGCCTAAGGCAACATATTTGTATACAATTACAATAAAAGACATTTTTATTAACCAGTTTCCATGTGTAAGATTTTGTACCTAGAAATTGTGAAACATTTTTTTAATGAACTAAAATTTTCTGCAGCAACGCTTTGGTATTAATTTTTGAAATTTTAAATTAACTATTCTTTGACATTGCAGTGAATACGGAATTTTTTTTCTTATATAAAAGAGATTTCAATAAAGACTTTTTTAAATGTATTTATATTACAATTATGGTTTGCTTTTATATATTTAATGCTTTTTTTATTTCATTCGAATTTCCTTTTAATAGAGTCACATTTTTGCAAATTTGCGGATGCCTTGATTGTATGCTATGCCTAATATTGTACCAATTGTCGCGATCAGTAATAGTTGTATTTGAAGTGTCACGAAAACCTGAAACAGCTGATTTTTTATTTACATAAAAGAATAGACGCTGTTTTCAATATTTTTATCTTGTTTTTTTCGATGCTGCTGTTATTATAAATTTTAGCTTATTGATAATTTGACTTGTATTTTTAATATTTATAAATTGATTATTACTTAGTGATGTTTTACTGAGATCTGTTTTGCGCACTAATCTAATGACATTGGATCTACACGACAACTACAGCCTTGTGCATGTCATTGATGAGGGGTATGTTATGAAATCATAGATGCTGCTGTTTTTGTTCTAATATAATTAATTTTATATTTTTGTGAAGAAAAGTGCAATATTAAATTGAAACACATTATCGCATGTGTTAAGCCGTTTGGTTAAATTTGATAAAAATTATGTTTTTAGTTTTATCATTAATAATTTAGAACAGGGCTGCTTTTTGTCTATATATTGGTTAATGTTCGTTTAATAAATCGAATTAAAAAATTTTATTAAAATATTGAAGCATCTTTGCATATAAATATTTCCTTAAATTTATTTCTTTTGTTAATTTAATTTCTTTAACTTTATTTTTTTATATGGTTTAACAATAAATTTATATTTAAAAAATGATTATTTGTTTTTTAAATACATTAAAGCGCTTTTGACGAGATATATTTAATTTAATTTATTGGACAAACCACACGGCACAATGCTGTACAATGATTATTGATTGGAAGTATATTATTGTATGAAAAGCTATAAATCATTCTGGGTAATTTTTTCATAAAATATGATTGCAATGCAAAATGCGAAATAAATACTTTTCTTTATTTGATTGGGTTTGGCATAATTTTTAAATTATCGCCTTATCGAGCTTTTAAAATAACATTTTTTTGCAATTTGGCTTAAAAAATATGGATAATTATGTTTACGTCGAAATTTTATTTAATTTTTTTTTGTTGTACATTCTTAGTTTTACATTGGATTTTGAGTCGATATAATTTGGTTTGAATACTTAAAAATTTAAATAAAAGGTACATTGATCTAATCATCGAAATCGCGTGGTTTCCCTTCCCTTCCTCATTTATTACTGGTTCACCGCCATCACTTTTGAGCAGCAATTATAATTTCCGGCGTTTTATTTACTAACTAGTTTGACATCAATTTATTTAAAAAAAAATTAATGAGTGAAACCTTTGTTGAGTTCAAAATTTAAACAATATAATTTAATGAGATTTTTTGAATTATATTTTCATTGTTTTTAATGATTATCCCACTTTATCAAATTTTTATTTAAAAAAAAATATTAATAAATTTTTTCTACCTTTCCGTTTTTTAAGTTTTCATAAAAATAATTAAGTTTCATGCACTTTTTTTTGTATTTAAGCTGATAAAGTGAAAAATTTTGAAATTAAAAACCCTTATTTAGTTCAAATCTTTATCATTATTGTCGGATAAAGTGCCTTTTTAATAGTCGAGAAGTCTCTATTTCATGGGATTTTTATGCAATTAAAAAATTGTTCTTTTAAATCTCGTAGACGGAACTTAAATATCGACGTCCCATTAGTTTACCAAGTGTTTAAATATTTTTGAATTTTTGATTTGGTCATTAACCAATCAATTTTCCTAGTTTGTTTCTGAGCATTCTGTGCCAAAATTTATTCAAGGTTATAATCTGTTCATAAATTTCTGCTTTAATTATATTTTTACATACTTTATTTTATATTGGTTATCATTCACTATTTGCGATATTTTCCTTTTTATGATTTTGATTTTCAGTTAAATATTTCTTAACTGAAATGTTTATATAAGCCTTTGTTAACTCTTTTTGATTATTAATTTTTAAAAATTTCTCAGAATTGTGAGGAATTGTCGATTTGATGTATAGACAGAAGGATGTAGTGTCGGTGTCATACTGTTGACAATAGTCATATATTATAACTTAATGAATAAAATTAAGTAAAGTAATTTTTTCATAATTGTTTTGCATTTAAGTTAATATTACAATTATATTTTATTCTATTGAGTTGAAAAGGTAACTATTTAAATGTTTCATATCAATAATAAAGTATTTTTTATATTACAGTGTTATTTTTTTATATTATAAGTGTTATTTAAATTTCAATTTTTATGCAAAAATGAATAAGAAATTTTATTCTTTTAATTGATCATTAAAGGAATTTTATTTCTCATACTTTGTTGAGTTATTTTTGACAAAAAGGTTTTAATATTAATATTTTTAAACCTTGGGTGTCATTTGTTTATAGAAATATTTTTTTTTTTTTAGAAAATAGCTTTTAAATTAAAATATTTACTTTTTTAAATTTCTGTAGCATCGTTTTACTTTTCCGTTTTACCAAGTAAATTGGATCATTTTGGTATTGACACTTATGAATAGATAATTGTTACAAAAAATTAAATATGATACTAAATTATGTCTAAATAGGAACTTTTTAATCCAACACTACCATCCGGTGAAAAAATAAATTTAAGTGGCATTGACACAGATTCGACCTATTGATAATTGGTTAAATTACTAATTGTAATTTTGAAATTAATTTTTATCAAACGCAAAGTTTTCTGCTTCTGGAGAAAAATGTTTTTTTTTTACATCGCTAGACACATTATAACTTTTATTGATCTTTTTTGATAATATATTGATTTTAGCCGCTAAGGCGATTTTAAAAATAAATATTTCCTAGAATCTGATTTTTTACTACTTTTTGGTGATTGGTAAATGTTTAGATGTAAAACAATACACTATTTGTAAATTACAACTTAACCCTTACCTTTTGAGAGTTTTTATTTTATTTCGGTTCGATTTTTTTGTATAAAAAATTTGGTTGTTTTTTCTTCCTTAAAAAACATAATTTTACATCTAAAATGAAACCCAAAGATATAAAAATTTATTTAAACGTACATATTTAATATTAAAACACCCTTTTTAATTTTTTATTTCTTATATATTATTAACTTTAAAAGCACTTTTGTTCTTCAAATAAGTTTCCTGTAATTGAGAGTGGGTAAATTTTATTTTTTTTATTTTATAGTCGCTATAAATTTGCTAATTTATAAATTGGTAAAATTTAATAGTATCAATTTTTCTGGAGTCTTAATCAATATGTGTTTTGCACGACTCTGATTTATTTGACGTCCACGACCAATTTGTCTTCAAAATATTATTTATTTCTATATTTTGCCCAAAATTTTTTGTTTTCAATTAGTTATAAAAAATATTTAAAATTTCATTTAATAATGATGAGCAAGTCTTACATCTTATCAATTACAAACAGATAAAATGCTGATTTATGTTCAATTAAGAGTATCTAATTTAGCTTCATTTAAAGAAATATAAATAATTTTTATTTTTATTTTTTGGTGATAAAAACATATGCTAGGCAATTGGCTTTTTTTTGTTTAAGCATATTCTGTTCTCATTCTCATTAATAAATCATTTTCTAATTTAATCGAATATCATTATGTTTAATTACTGATCAGAGCAGTGCCAGCCGAATTTAGTCGTTTTCAATAATTTGAAATTGTTTTTATGTAGTGTGTTAATCTTTCTAGCGCAGTGCCTCCCTACTTAGTCGCGGTGCTTCATCCATCGCAATTTTATTAAAATCTTCTTTTAGTAATGCATTGTTAATGGTGTAATGAGTAAAATTATTCGTTTCTAACTAATCAAGGAATAATCATTCTTTGAATTTATTATAATCAGTAGTTTGTATTATCGTTTGTCGCTTTGGGGATGATTATAATTAGCATTAGAAAAGAGCAGAAGCGATGAATAATAATGAAAGGCGCTCAAATGAGAACGTTTGGGGTAAAGAAGTGAAAGTTGATCTGAGCTTGTATAATAGTTGTTTACCTAATTAAAAAATACACTTGAAAGCCTTTAATTACTATATAATTATCTTTGACATATGCTCATTAGATTGTTTTTAATTAAAACTGTCATTAATATTAATTCTACAAAAAACTTTAATTGTCGCTGAAAACAGAAAATTTTATTATTAGGAATATATTTGACAATGTCTTTTTGCTGAGCTTAATTTATTCTTTAATGAGTTAATTAAAAAACATTAAAAATTTGTTGTCTTCATTTTCGAAGATATGTTACAATAGAGGAAGCAGAGTGTTTGACTTTCGTCATTTTGTTTGATGTGATTTAAATTTTTTACTTTAATCAGCTGAACATTTGTACATTTGATTAATCTTAGAGACTTTGTACATGTTTTTTGCATTTTATCATTCATTTTAAACTAAATAAATGAATTATTTTTTCTATCTTCCTTATGATATTTTCATTAATTTATTTATAAAATTTTTGTTTTATTTGATCCCTAACTTTGACTTTTATTTTATTAAAATAAAACTTGGAATATTCCTTAGATGCCATTTTGAACATTCTTTTTTTTCAATTGTTATAATCTGATATTGCAAATTGTAAATATTGGCATTTTTTTTCTTTAGTATGTTTAATATGCGAACATGGTTAGCATCTGTTATGGTCATCTATCGCTTTTTTGTTTTGTTTTATAAGCCAGAAAATTTTAAGGTTTTGAGCCGTTTTATATATTCGATATTTTTGATTATTACGGCCACTGTGCCTTAAATTGTATTCTAACAAGTATTGTTAAAATTTTGTTGAGCGAGTTTGGTTTATATTAGTTTTCTAAAATAATTATACTCTGATTTTTATTAATATAGTAATGACGAATTTCCAAATTTTAGTTTATTGTGTTGAATTGGAATTATTTAACAGTTACATTAGCAATAAAAAATTTGCCTTAATGGTCTTGACACCGACGATAATTTTTAAATGATCAAAGTCTCCGTTAAAACGCTTGCTTGCTTTCCTATCCGCCTTGCAATAATCAGTGATCAAATGGAAATGGTATGTTATTTGTCTATATTAATATGAACTTTTTTTCTTTACTATTTAATTGTAACAAACCTTAGCAAGTGCATTATTTTTTATACGTTTTTATGTGTTGAAATCCATAGTCTTATTTTTTAGGTTGTTTGTAAAATGTTTAAATATTTATAAAAAATACTTACTAGGTAGATAAAAGTTTTAAATTGGTTTAAATCTTTGATTTATTATAACTTTTACACTGTTTGAATATTTAAATTTTCAAATATTAATTTTATTTAGTATGTTTGTTTCAGTTGGGCTGATTCTCATTCAGGAATTCATGGTGGGAGCTTGTTTTTCCTCTCGAAACCACAACATGGCCAACTATTTACTTTTTTTAAAGCATCAATTGGCTTATCCAATTTTACCATTTAAATTTGCTAAAATTTATATTTATCTTAATATTGATATTCTTATTAGATAGTATTTTTTGCGATTTTCAATCCTTGTGGATGTAACATAAATCTGGATGACGTATATCGTATTATAATTTAGGATTTATTAATTTATGTATTTAATTACCAAAAATTTGTTGATCTTAACTATATAGACTGTAACTTTGTTTTATATTTTACGACTCGAAATTATGCTATAATTGATAAAGCTTTCAGAGAAATGCTTTATTTATTTAATAAACTATTTTTAAAATAGGAATTTAGTGATTTTTAAATCCTCTTACAATTATTAGAATAATAATTGAAATAAGTAAATTGTATGCGTTTTATTTTTTCTGAATTTTTTTCATTTATAATAATCGTTTAATCCAACTCGTTCATAAAAGTTTTTAGTATCTTTATCCCTCATTATTGTCCTTACGTCCGTAATCTGTTTCATTATTTGTGTGGATTCACTTCAGCAAAATCTCTAGGCAGTTCCTTTAATGATAGAAGCAATTTGTTGTTTCTGCTTTTTCGTTGTTTTATTTTTTTATAATCAGTTTTATAATTAATAATTTTTTTAAATTTTTGCATTTTATTTATTAGTACTTATGGTAATTAATTGTTTTTTATGATTTAATGTATACAATAAAAATATAAGTCTTTAACACAAAGGTGTCCTCCATATTTCGCAAAATAAATTTTTTAACTCAATACCTGATTTTTTTTTCATTTTTTAAATTTATTTCCTAATTATTCAAACTATACTAAAATATGCATGCATTGGCTTGTATGGCAGTCTGCACATTCTCGTTCCTGGTTCAGATATTGGAATTAACGTTATCTCTCCTCGGGTTTCATTCTTGAAAATCTCCAAAATAAGGAATCCGATTTAATATAATCATTTAAAAAGTTTAAAAATATATGTTTATTTATGAGTTTTGATATGATTTTTTCCTTATAATTTTACTTAGTCTCTATTTTTGGCATTTGTTTATTTTTGCATTTCTCCTACCTATTAATTTTAATTTTGGTCATTAGAATACATGGCAAGTCTATGGAAAAGGGCCCAAAGCACGAACCGACTCCAATTTCGTTCGGCATTTTGTGATTTTTTTTAACTAGAATTTTTCCATCCTTTTTCATTTGTAATTCGTTCAACTGAATATTTTGTAGTTTATTTATGCTTTTAGTTACCTTTTTGTATGTCGTAAATCCATCTTTTTATGCGTTTTTTCTTGGGAAAAATCAACACTTTTCGCATTAAGCGTTATTTTGGCATTTATCCTTCGTCTTCCTCATTTAACTACATTTTTCTAGGATTGAGATTATACAATAAAAACGAACTAGATTTTTTATTTATTTTTATATTTTATCTTTTTGTGCCCTTGTGTATTCATTGAGAATTATTCAAATAATTTTTTTAGATAAAATCAAAGAACAAGAATGTCTCATATTACATTGTTTTATACTTTTATTTTATATAGATAATAAAAGGAGAGTATATGAAATTTTTTGCAAAGTAAGGCCGTATACACATATGAAGAATAATCTAAATTTTGTCCATATTGTTTTTTGAAATTTTTTTAATTTATTTTATTTGATTTTTCGTTGTTGATAGAGACACTTTTCTTTTAAAATCAATACATATTTGGATTGATGCAGTTAATTGTGCTTTAATTGTATAAAATTTGAGGCAAGATAAATTACTTTTATAATTTATAAGTACAAATTCCATTTATATTGTCGACTTTGATACGAGACATTAAAAAGTTTCTAGTTAATACAAGCTACAGCAAAAGACGTTATATTTTTGATGAAAAATATTTTTTTTTTCTTTTTATTAAGAATATATTTCAATACTCAAATTCCGGCCCCTTTAATAGTGTACGGAGTAATGAGTCCTCCTGTAATGAAATCTTTTTGTTTATTTTGATTTTCATGTTGAATTGTCTAGTAAATAGTTATTCATGTTTTATCTATTTTATAAATTATTTTTTGTATAATCATTAATTTATGTTACTAAACATTGAAGATTTTAGAATTTTAATTCTTGCAAGAGTCAAAAAAGAAAATATAAGTGGTTATTCTTAGAAATATTGTGTCCTGTAATATGCTTTCTGCTCTCTGTCGTTTGACTCGAGGCTATTGTTACTTTATAAGACAGTGAAATTGATTAAATTGGCTAATTAATCGATTATAAATTTTATCTTTTGGCTTTCCAGCTAAGCATTTTAAGGGTTTTTTATTATGTTTTTTTTTTTGTCGCGATATTTCATTTTTTTAAGAATATTGCGGTAATTAAAATTGTTTTGAAAACTTTTTGATTTGTCTGCTGAATGTAATAAAAATTTTATATAGAAAATGATATTCGAATACCTTTTAAATATAATTTTAATAAACATGATTACACCCAAGCCAGCCGACACTCCCTTTCGATCTCTTTAAGGCGTTCTCATTTCTCCCTTAAGTCATCTCATGCGTGTTAAATTTACCATTAAAATTGTTTTTTTGGTGCCAAAGATGTTTAACTTTAACAACTATTACACCAAATATGTATTTTTATTATTATTAGTTCGCTTACTCATGATCTTCAGCCACCGCAATCTTTCTTTCGCCAAATGCATCGTTTGCATGAATAAATTTTCTTATGAAGTAACTATATAATATTGATTTTAATAATGCTAACAATTCTTTAAGCTTTAAACCACAAATTAAATTGAACTTTCTTGTTTAAACTTAATATTTTCTGATTATGGCCAATGTATCGCCAATCCATATCCTGGGTTTGAGAAGAAATCTAACAAAATCATTTTTTATTTTTGCTATTTTATTATTTTATTTCAGTTTAATTTATTTATTGAGGATTTGAGTATTGTGTGATTATTTTAGAGATGACGTAATAATTATTTTATTCACGATTTAAGTTGGGATTTTTTAATACTAAATTGCAATATTTTTTTATTTGAAGAAAGTAAAGAGTATATTTATTTACAACTGTATTTAATTGCTAAACCGAGATTTTTATCAAATTTAATAATTCTATAAAGAATTTTAAATTTAATTGTGTTTATTTATTTTGAGACCAAGATGTTACTATTATATTGCTATTTACATTTTTACATTTAATTTTCTTTTGTAGCTTATTTTTAAGATTTTTGTATTACTTTTATGACCACATCTCACTGACATTGACATTTTGATGAGAAAAATGCGCAGAAAATAAATGAAACCCAGCTTTTAGCCACAAATTAATTAAATGTTTGTTCATTTTACATATTTTATCTTTTTCATTTACATATTTCTTATTAAATGATGTTTCTTAAATCTTATAGAATATCGAATTATATTATATTTATATTTACGATAGGTCGTTATTTGAAATATAACCTTTAGTTAATTATTAAAAAAATCTTGGTTGTCAACGAAATTTCACATTAGGCTTCATGCCTTCTGAGCT
This sequence comes from Heterodera carotae, assembly GCA_024500135.1. Taxonomy (NCBI): domain Eukaryota; kingdom Metazoa; phylum Nematoda; class Chromadorea; order Rhabditida; family Heteroderidae; genus Heterodera; species Heterodera carotae. The sequence goes on from JAKKIK010000029.1 coordinate 28,635, forward strand.
ATCTTTTGAGCGGTGGATTGTCATTTATTCAAATATCTTACGCCATAACCGATAATTATATTCTTTTCACTTTCTCTATAAAATGATCTTTTTTAATTCCATTAAGACCATCCAGTTCAGTAAACAAATTTAATTAAAAATTTTGTCTTATTATTGATTAAAGATTAATTTGATTTAATTATTTTTTTTATTTTCTATTTTTACTTATTTTATTCTTTCATTTTATAGTGTTACGAGAATTAATGTATTTATAAATTAGTTTTTTGTTCTTTTGCTTTGATGCCTTTGATCCAAATCTATAACACTTCATTAAACTTATAATCATTTAAACATTATTCAATTTTGCTTAAACAAGTATGTTGATCATTTTTTTGGGTGCAATTTGCCGTCCATTTTTTTAATTTCTTGACATGACGTTTGATTTTTTTAGCAAATACAACATGTTTTTGTTGTTGGTTGTCTATTAAAAACTTATATAGAAATTTAATGATTTACGCTGGCTATAAATAAGTTTATAGTGCCAAGGTACGGCAAAATATTTTAGTTACATTTGCTGATTTAATCGATTAATTATATTGTTTATTAAATTGTGAATTTGAATAAAATACCAAATATTAGATTGTTAAGGATTACTAATTTTTTTACATATTTTTTGGTTACTTTTGGATGTTCGGGAATTTCTTTTTATTAAAGATTATAAACTTATAAACTTTATTTGTTATTTATTAACCCATTAAACGGCAGCAAATAAGCACCTTTATAAGCTTCTAGGTTACCTTGAAATAACCGAGAAACATGTCAAGTTTTTTGGAAATTTAAAAGTTTTCTCGAAAATGGGTTACAAAAACCCCTGTTTTATTATTATTTAAACATTTCTGAACCCTAAATTTTTTTTTAATTTTTACTTGGGTGCCCAAACTCTCTGGTGCCGAAATTTCTGGTGCCCAAACTTCCTGTTGCCCAAACTTCCCGGTGTCCAAACTTCCGGCGGCCCCTTTTTACGGCATTTTTGTTGCCGTATATTTTATAATCTCAATTGGCATTTCAATTCTTGCAGAAATCATGCGGCCTTTAACGTAATGCAACAACAACATCATTATGCATAAAGGCAAGAAAACACTTTATTTTATTATATAAACTTCATATTACGAGCATTATAAAATTAGTATCACCTTGTTATATTGTTAATTTATGTACTGAGAATATAACTTAGGACATCAAATTTAATCAATGAAAATTTATTTAGCATATTACATTTTTACTGTTCTATTGTAGTAAATAATTACAAAGAAATTTAAATTATTATCCACATAGTATCTATAATAATGTTAAGCATTTATTCGAATCCCATCATGATCAGATTATTTCGTTAAATGTTTTTTCTTCTCCTCCTTGTATTTTTTAGCATGTATTTTTGGCGGGTTCCCTCCGTTCATATTGGTTGAAACAAATTGTTCATTTGTTTAAATTTCATAATTATATGGCTCTAATCTTTCTTTAACCAATGGTTATTTGCTATTTTTTATTAATTTTTTTGGTCGACTTTTAAAAGAATTATTTATTCAAATTTTAGTTTTATTAATAAGTAAAGTATAATTTATTTTCGTCTGTTATTGATTCATACCAATATTAAAAAGCTAATATTAATAAATATATTCATTTTTTTTTGTTGTATAGGGATTTTTTTAAAGTTTTAATAGGTTTTTATTCGAAAGGTTTAACATTGTGCTAAGATATGATATTAAAAACAAATTGTAGTTATTTATTTAATTTCTGTTCTGATTCACTCATTAATATAAATATTACGTTTTAAATCATTTCCTGCTGATCTCCTTCTAACATGCTGTCCTGGTAGGTTTAACGTTTTAAATCACTTCCTGCTGATCTCCTTCTAACATGCTGTCTTGGTAGGTTATTACGCATTCTATCCAACTCGTCGTGGTTCCGTCGGAAGTGTTCTCTCAAGTACCCCACTTTGTATATTTCTGTTATAGTTAATTTGATTATTTGTGGGAATCCCTTTTGCCTGATCAGAGCAGTGCCAGCCCAATTTAGTCGTTTTCAATAATTTGAAATTGTTTTTATGTAGTGTGTTAATCTTTCTCGCAGTGCCTCCCTTCTTAGTCGCGGTGCTTCATCCATCGCAATTTTATTAAAATCTTCTTTTAGTAATATTGTTAATGGTGTTAAAGAGTAAAATTATTCGTTTCTAACTAATCAAGGAATAATCATTCTGACATAAAATTTAAATATTAGGAGGTTTCATACAAATTGAAGAAATTATCGAATTTCTCCGACTTTTCGATGATTCAACTTCATATTTCGTACAATGAAATTTTAGGTTTCATTGGACAATTTTAATTAAAACCGAAATGTAGAATTGTATTTTATACTTCTTGTTTGTGCAAGTATTTTAATTATTTTATAAAATTAACAAATTTTTTTGGTGGATCTTTTTTTTTTATTAAACGATATAATTAGCATTAGTAAAGAGCAGAAGCGATGAATAATAATGAAAGCGCTCTAATGAGAACGTTTGGGGTAAAGAGGTGAAAGTTGATCTGAGCTTGTATAACAGTTGTTTACCTTATTAAAAAATACACTTGCAATTTTTTATTTTTGCTTTTTTCAAATATTTTTATTGGATTTTCATTTTTTAAAATATTTATTTAAAGAAAATGTTTTCATTGTATATAATAACTATTTTTTGGTGCCTTTGACGCAAAGCCTATTAGCAATTGTTTGTCTACAAAGCCTTTAATTAATTATCTTTGACATGTGCTCATTGGATTGTTTTTATATCCTGGCTTTTATCCATTAAAAAAAATATTTGTAATTATTTCGTTTTTTTCTTTTATATGTATATTAAATTGAATCCTTTTATGTTTTGTCCAGATAAAGAGATTTTTGGAAATTTAGCGAAATTACATTGAATAGTTCTGACTTTTTTTACTTAAATTAAGGTCGTTGAAGGAAAAATAAAATTTATATATTTATACCGATGCGTTGAATTTAATTATTAATTAATTTGCAATATAGAATAAGTTTAATTGAAAAAACAAATAATTTTTACAGAAAGTTTCTTTTATTTTAAGGATTTTTATTGCAACATGGTTTTTAATTTTTGAAAATTTTTATTGACTGCTCTCTGTTGTCCTTTAACATCTGTAGGCGATAATTTGACAATAATCAAGCTTTTCACTCTATCAGAAAGTAAGTTTGGAATTAATGTACTATTTTTATAAAAGTGGGTTTACTGATTTAAAAATCCTCTTGCTAATTAGCTATGTTTGATCAATATTGAAATTAGCAAATTGTATCTTTTTTATATTCGTTGATTATTAAAAATGTTATAAATTTTAAATGTAATGCCCTAAACTCGTGCTCCCATAGATAGCAGTGGATGGCAGCTCTTGATTGATTTTCCTAAATTATTTCAACGTATTTCTTTCTCTTAATTGAGTTTAAATGAATTTTTTATAATTTTCTGGTATAATATCTGCAGATGATGGGATTTAATTAATCACTGCTTGTTTCGTACTGCCAAATGGAGATCAAGTTTTGCGAATAGTTGGAATAGACAATCATTATAAAATGTTTGGTTTTTGATTGGTTTACCATAACAAGCTTATTTTAATTTTTAAAAATTATTTCTTGGATTAAAATTCTTGTTTTTTTATTTGTTTGAGATAGTTTAATATAAATTAAATGAACAATGATGGGGAGCACGTACAAACATTTTCTATTTGACTGGACAAATGATTTAGTGTAGTTTCACATCTATTAACTGTGTGAGAAACAAAATTAATAAAAAGTCGAACTCTACACGCGTTAATTATGAAAGCTTTGGGTTTTTGTATTTTCATTTTTGATTATAAAGTTGTATGACGTAAATGATGTACGAGTTTTCTAGAGTGCATTTTATTTTTTCAATTTTAACTTTTTTTGGTTTGTGTCGCCGATTAGCAGAACCATAAGCATTTTCAAAATAAATGAAACAAATTTTTATATTCTATTTATTGTTATAAAAAGTGTTTTTTATTTCATAAATAAATTAATTGGATAAATTATGACTTATTATTTTTGAGAAAAATCAGATTTAAGTTCATAATATATGTTAATAAATAAATATATATATATTATACGAACTTTTATTTGGTTGTTTTATTTTGCCTCGCGCTTTGGATTTACAATTGAGTTTATTTCCGTGCTTGTTGCACTCCGCCTGCAGAGTTGATAAAAAATGTTTTACTTTAGCGAAGACTAAAATTGCATAAATTTTTAATTGAAATACATTTTTTTCATTTCAAAAAGTATTTTGTGCGTTTATTAATTAAATCTTGTTTACTCTGGTATTGTTTTTCTTTGGTGTTATTCATACAAAGGCCATCAATGTATTTTTTATTTTAGCAATTTTTCTGTGATTTCTGCCATATGCAAAATATTTATCTGTAAATGATAAATAATATTTTAGACATGATGTTTTTATTTTTTTTTGTGAGTTTCTGCTTTAAGTACTTTTTACCTATATTATTTTTCGGTCCCAAAATTAATTATTTTTATTTTTCTTTACTGTTACTATCTTAACGTAATATTCGGAAAAAAGATGGTAGAATCTTTTAAAAAGGAATAGTTTTTGCAGTTTTTTAAATGAAATATGTTTAATTGTATTTTCAATGTATAAAACATTCTGATATAGGGCTAGAAATTAAATAATTTATTTAACATTATTACTCATTATGTTAAAAAAAATTTGCGTTCTTGAATATTTCATATTATATCTTTATTAGGCATGACCTTCTGTCGAACGGGCGAGGAATTACCTATTAATTTTTTTACAAATTTAAAATTTTTTCTAAAGTCGTTTTTTGACTATTAATTTATTAACATTTTTCTCTCTAATTTTCTCTTTTTTCAAAGGAGTTTTTTGTTATGTTTCGACAAATAGGATTTTTCTATTAATTTTGATTTTATTTTATTCACAAATGTAGCAATTTAGCATAAGTTCGCCTCTTTGTAAAAATTGTTTGCTTTTTTGTTTTGATAGCGACCGAATTACTTTTTTACTCAAAAATATTTTAAGATAATCCTGCGACGCATTTATAATATTATTATACACATAAATAATATATAAGCGTCACTTATTTATAATTTGACAATTTATTTTTAATTTAAGCATTATTTTTTCTGGCGTCAAAGTGTGGCGTTTTTCTTTCAGCAGATCAACACCAAGCATCTGGCCACGGTTCCACGAACAGGCTCCAGCTTTTTGTTGGTTCGTTCGGTCAAGTATATTTGTTATATTTATAACAATAAATTATTTTGTCATTTCGATACTTTTAGGCATTTCAATTCCGTTTATTTTTGTTGCCGTATATTTTATAATCTCAATTGGCATTTCAATTCTTGCAGAAATCATGCGGCCTTTAACGTAATGCAACAACAACATCATTATGCATAAAGGCAAGAAAACACTTTATTTTATTATATAGACTTCATATTACGAGCATTATAAAATTAGTATCACCTTGTTATATTGTTAATTTATGTACTGAGAATATAACTTAGGACATTTAATTTAAAATTTATTTAGCATATTATATTATTTACTGTTGTATTGTTGTAAATAATTACAATTTCGTTAAATGTTTTTTCTTCTCCTCCTTGTATTTTTGTAGCATGCATTTTTGGCGGGTTCCCTCCGTTCATATTGAAACAAATAGTTGTTCATTTGTTTAAATTTCATAATTATATTGCTCTAATCTTTCTTTAACCAATGGTTATTTGCTATTTTTTATTAATTTTTTTGGTCGACTTTTAAAAGGATTATTTATTAAAATTTTAGTTTTTATTGATAAGTAAAGTATAATTTATTTTCGTCTGTTAATGATTCATACCAATATTAAAAAGCTAATATTAATAAATATATTCATTTTTTTTGTTGTATAGGGATTTTTTTAAAGTTTTAATAGGTTTTTTTATTCGTAAGGTTTAACATTGTGCTAAGATATAATATTAAAAAAAATTGCATTTATTTATTTAATTTCGTGTTCTGATTCACTTATTGATATAAATATTAACGTTTTAAATCATTTCCTGCTGATCTCCTTTAAATTTTATAGCTTTAGTTTCGTCGTTGACTATAATCTCTCAAGTATATCACTTTGTATATTTCTGTTATAGTTAATTTGATTATTTGTGGGGATCCCTTTTGCCTGATCAGAGCCAGTGCCAGCCCAATTTAGTCGTTTTCAATAATTTAAAATTGTTTTTATGTAGTGTGTTAATCTTTCTAGCGCAGTGCCTCCCTACTTAGTCGCGGTGCTTCATCCATCGTAATTTTATTAAAATCTTCTTTTAGTAATGCATTGTTAATGGTGTTAAAGAGTAAAATTATTCGTTTGTAACTAATCAAGGAATAATCATTCTTTGAATTTATTATAATCAGTAGTTTGTTTTATCGTTTGTCGCTTTGGGGATGATTATAATTAGCATTAGAAAAGAGCAGAAGCGATGAATAATAATGAAAGGCGCTCAAATGAGAACGTTTGGGGTAAAGAGGTGAAAGTTGATCTGAGCTTGTATAATAGTTGTTTACCTAATTAAAAAAAAATTAAAAAAATACACTTGAAATTTTTTATTTTTACTTTTTGCAAATATTTTTATTGGATTTTCCTTTTTTTAAATATTTATTTTAAGAAAATGTTTTCCTTGTATATAATAACTATTTTCTTGGTGCCATTGACGCGAAGCCTATTAGCAATTGTTTGTCTACAAATCCTTTAATTAATTATCTTTGAAATGTGCTCATTGGATTGTTTTTTGAATTAAAACTGTCACATAATAATAATTATACAAAAAAGTTTAATTGTCGATGAAAACAAAAAAATATGCTATTTTATTGTTTTAATTTATTTTTGTTTTTGGTAAATTAAATTTAAAATTAATTTTTCCACTATATTATCAATTCTTGATGTAGGCTCACGGGGCGCGTTTAATAGATATATTTAGCTTATTGCTTTATGATTGCTCTTTTAAAGGTTTTAGCCACAATAATAATTAAGTTTTTAAAATTTTAGTGAATTTGTAATTGTCTGTTGTTAAATTTTTAAATAATTTTAGCTTTAATTAAAGCAGTTTAATAATAATATAAATATATATATGTAAAGCAGCATAGCCAAAAAAGTCACGGCTCTTTTCTGCGCCACGACTTGCCTACAAATTTATTTAATTAATCAGGGTACAAAAAAGGTAGAGACAGATTCACAGATCGGAGGAATAATTTCAAATGCTTTTTTACTAATTTTAAAATAATGTAAGCTTATTTGTTTCTTATGATATTTATTTTTTTATTTCGTGGTTTCAATTATTTATTTTAATTTAATCTAAAAATGCAGTTGCTTTATAATTGTTTTGCGGACATTCAAAACTGATTTACATGTCTAATTTTGTATTCTCCAAATTATTATTTACATAGAAAATTTATTTTAAATAAATGTATTCATTATAAATTAAATTTTTTTACATTTATATTGCCTTTATTTTACACAACAAAAATTTTTATTTTGGAATTTTATGTTCTATTGAATATGATTTGAATATTTTTAAAAATAAGTGTTACTATTATTATTTTTACATATGTTATTAAATTTCATTGAAAGAATTGTATATAAATTTATAGTTTTTCCTTGAAAATTATAATATGAAATACATTGAATTTTCGTTTCAGATGAAACCGTACTTTGTTTATAATACCAACAAAAAAATTAAATTTACTTTCTTTCAATTTTTATTATTTTATGAAATAAAGTATTTCTATAGCTGAAATTTAGTTTGTTACAAATAGTCTTTGAAGATTTGAATACCGAAATTTATGGATAAGAACAAAATAAGAAAAATAGTTGAATTCAGACATATACCCTGTCACCCGCTGTCGAATTTTTTTATAAACTTTTTAAAAAGACATTGTCACAAATTTATGCTTATTCTATTCTCAGTTTATAAGTTGACAAAAAATGACTTCCTCATCAATATGAGTGTTTAAAATTATAATAATTGGTTTTAAAACTCGCACTAGGTTTATTAAAAATTATAATTATTGCGCTTACATAAGATTGAATTTTAGATAAAATATTTAATATTTTTTGCTCTTTTTGTCGTTTAACCAACTTTACAATTTTTGTAGTTCGATACATGCGGACAATAAGTGAAGACTTTTAACCATATCCATCATATTGTAATGTTTGTCTTTTATTTGGTGTTTTGATATTGATTTTTTAAAATAAATAATGCAAGTATCTCTTAAAATATATCAATAGTAATTAGATGCTTTTGTTGTTATTAATGTAACAAATATGTAAACCTTTTATTTTGTTTATGACTTAAGCCTGTTTGGAAGTAAAGAATATTGCAAATTTTTTTGTCTATTCCTTTATCACTAATTGTAACATTTTTAATAAGAATCTTAATTGTACTCATTCAAATTTGCCTCAATTATATGAAACTGTTTTTCAAGGAAGTAAAAATAATTGACAAATGGGAAAAAATGCAAGACCCTGATTGACATCTTTGTTTGTTAACTTAAGTCTTAATTTAAGTTAATATTTTTAATATATCTTTATTTTATCTAATTTTGTAATTTTAATGCTACACGCACTAGTAACGAGTCTATACTGTGAATTACTCAAAAGGATCAAAAAATTCAAATTGATATTATTTTTCACGGAATTCTTATGTTCTTTTTATTTTTATTAAATTTTATTTAGTAAATTTAAAATAATTATATAATGTTTGAGCACAATTATTTTTACTTATTTAACTTTAAATTTGACTTAATGCTATTTAAGATTTGTTTAACTTGTTTATCTGAGAAATTTTTTTTATATCAACTCATTTTTTGTTAATTTATAAATTTAGATAAATTTAACTGACAAACAAGACCGGTGGTGCCTTTTTGTTTTTTATGGCTTATGTATGCTTCTTATATTCATGGCTTTAATTTTTTTTTAATCCATTTTATCGAGTTCATCGAATTTCCCGGATGCCTACATTAAAATCTTTTAATGTTCTTCGTTATTATTATGAGAGCGGATGTTAGCATTAGAGATTTTATAATTTAAAATTTTACGAAAGGATTATTTAGCACATTGATAACTTGATTGATTAATTTTTTCTTAATAATTAGCTTGTCTACTTTTACTATTTATTTGTAATTTCTTTTGCACTTTTTGGTTCGTTGGGATTTATAAATTTAATGTTTGCCAGATGCTATTTCTGTGAATATATTTTTTTATTTGTTTTCTTTTTTTTTGCCAATCATTTCTAACAATGTAATTAAATAAGTCGATTTGTTTTATAATTTAATATTCCCTCAGTTCTACAGTTTTTGGTTAATGTAAATTAGTATTAAAATAAACTTAAAGTTAATTATAATTTATATTTCAATCTAACATGTAGATTTTAGTATTTGACGTTTTAATAGTGACACCGAACTTTATGAAGAATAACAAATAAAAAAAATAGTTTAATTCAGTCATATGCCGTGTCACCAACCCACTATCGAATTTAGAGAAACTAAAAAATTATGTTTTTTGTGTTAATTCTTTATCTTTTTAAAGAGACATTGTTTTACTAAATTTATGCTTATTCTATTCTTCGATATTTTATTCATAAAACTTGATTCTATGCCTTGTTATTAACTGTCATTAGCCTATCGTATTTTCTAATGTTATTTATTTTTATATTTTTTCGATATTTTCTTTACCACATCAGTATAGAAAATAGCAACACATTTAAATTTCGTAAAAGGAAGTAATTAAAAGCTATAACTAAATTTGTATTGTAACAAAAAACCTTTTTATTGTAGATTATGACGTTTTTTTATTGTAATTATGACGTTTACCGATTTTAGAAGCGAAGGATGTTATTGTTATGCGTCTTGATTTGGCGATCACTAGTGGTGCATTGAGCCTAGGTGTTTGTTCTTGCTTCTTTAAAATATATATTTTTTGAGTTTTTTTGTTTTATTATGCATTTTTAATGTTGTTATTATTCTCGCTCAATGGCTTCGTTACCCTAAAAAATAAACGCATAACTATATTTGTTTTATTTGTTTCTAAATAAAAAATTATATTCCTTCTCTTTCTTTTTACATGCATATTAATCAATTAGAGTGGACTTATTAAAGTATATTTTTTTATGATATTCTCGATATATTCCAAGCTTAATTGTGCGAGAGTTTTTTTATATCTTTTGTTGCTATTTATAAAATTAATTGTTTTGAGATTTAATGAGAGCTTTTTTTTACAATTAGATCTTTATTTTATATTGTATTAAGGTATAAAAGATTTTTATAATATACTTATTTCATGTAAATGAATTGTAACTTTATATAATGTATTTTATAGAACGCATTTAAATATTTCAAGAGGCCGAATGGAGTCGGTACTGTAAATTTTTATTTTAGAAAAACAAAATCCTTTATTGATTTTTTTAGTTAAACATTATCTTTTCTGTTAATTTAAAATAATATTCTAATCTTTTCAATTTGGAGAACGATGAATGAAAGCTTAAAAATTGCATCGATCAAGCTTGATGATACATCAAATTTGCTACTTTCCATCCTTTATTTAGTATATAATTTTTTATTAAATTTTTTGAAAAAATTTTTTATATTTTTATTTAAATGATTCACAAAGTTCAGCTTTTAGTAAATTAATCTTTTGGTTATTATTCTCCAAAAGATGTATAACAAACTCAATATCACACTTTCGCATCCGTTGAGAAATAGAAGTTTTCATAGTTGTAATTAATTAATTTTTTTTAACGAATTCTGGATTTCTGCATATTTATTGTTTTTAAGAGCCGAGAATTAAATAAATGATAAAATTTTAACTTATGAAAATATTTTTGACAAGTTGGTTTAATTATTTTTTTTGAATAAATTTGTATTAAAATTTTTATAAAGCGAGAATTGATCATTTTCATATAAATATGTTTTGAATTTAAACACGAATTCGGATTATGTATTTTTTATAATTGCAAGTTAGGCATTTTGGTTTTGAGGGTAAATTTTAAAAGTTATTGTTTTTTTATTTTTTTTTTGCCGAAGGTAATGTATTTTTTGAATAAGTGAAATTGAAAGTAAGAATTCTTATTTAATAACTAAATCAATTGTTCTTTTTATCAACAAATTTTTTTCAATTAAAAGGCCTTAATATTTTTGTTGCTCCACGTATGCTTGAACATGCTGAAATTTTAAACATCAATAAAATATTAACTTTTGCAGTTAATTGGCTTAAAAACATTAAGTTTTTGGTTTTTGTCGACATTTAAATTTCTTGCTGTGCAATGTTATTTTCTCTTTCTTTTGAAAAAAACGTAAATATGTTGTTATTTGGGCTGCGATTTTTAGGCAAAAAAAAATCGCATAATAGGCACCTAAAAAGGCATTAAAAATCGTAAATTAGGCATTAAAAAGGCACAACAATCCTCAAAAAGGCACAAAAATTCATTAAAATTGCCTGGAACTAAGAATAAGTTGCTGGATGAATGGATTTTCATTTAATAATCAAAAATTTTTAAATAACATCTGTTTTACATTCAATAAATTTGGTGCCATCTATTGTTAGTCTCTTGCTTGCTCATAGAACATCATATTCATATGTGTTGTTCTGATTGTCTTTAAGACAAAGAGGTTTTGTTTTATTTTTAATATATTATTTATTATTTTTTGCACAATATCTATATCAATTAAGTATTTAAGGCAAAAATTAAAAAATAATAACCAAACCCAAATTTTAATTCGAAAGATAACACTTATTTTTTATTTAATCATTATTATTTTATTTAGGCTTAGCAACTAAAAGCCCGAGTAATATTGAATACTATTATAAATTTATTTCTAATTTTACGAAACAGCGGTTTTTGTTTTTGTTAATTTACAATTTTTTATTTTCAAATGATTTTATTTGTGACATTCGGTTTTATTTTATTTTATTTAATATTGGTAGGGCTTTTACTTAAACAATTTAGATTTTTGCACATGTTTAAGGTAGACCAACTTGTTCTAATGTTTGTAATTTTTAATTCGGAACTTCATTCTTTAAGCAGCCCATATAAATGCCTGAAGGATATTTTTAATAATATAGTGAATTTATGACTAATTTTTATTTTGATCTACTACCTTTTGTTGCAAATATTTTAAGCCATTTACCCAATCACTTTCTTTGTATTATTTTAATTAAACCATGATCATGTACGTCCTCATTGGTCGTTTCTACCTGATGTTGAGAGCATTTCTTTTAAGTTAACATAATAGTACCTTGTTTGTTTTTTAGAATTTTTTAATGCGTCGAATTATCTTTATTGAATTATCATGAAATCATTTTTCCTTCCTTTTTTTCTATAATAATTATGTCATGATTTGGGTAGGTTAACACTGAAAAGTTTTATAATTATGGTAAACCTTTGCTTTTTAATTTAAAAATATTTTTTCAGAATTATTTAAAATTCCAATAAATTTTTATTTCTTGTCGTACTATTAGCGCTTCATTTGAATCAACAATTATTAAAATTTGTTCATTTGTTAAAATTGATATTATTGTCAATAATCATAGCATTCAGTATATGATTTTTAATACATACATTTATATCAATGTTTTCTCTCTTAATATTAAATTAAATTTTTGTATATTTATTTGGGATAATATGTACTTTTTCATTCCTATTAAAGTAGTTTTTGACGAAAAAATCTAATGTTAGTATAATTTTTTTATTTGTTAATATTTTGTTTTTATTCAAGCTCAGTTTCCTGTAATCGATTTCCTCCAGTGAACTTTTTATTCTATAAATAACTAATTTATTTCGCTTTGCCATTAATGATTATTTGTACACACGGCTCCATCTAACCGGCAATTTAATTTGTAGCAATAAATGAATTTTTTTTTTTCTGATTTTAAATGTAGGTTACAAAAATCTGTATTATTTCTGTATTAAGAATTAAATATTTTTTCATTGATAAGCATAAACTCTTATCATTGGACATTTGGTTTTGCTGTTATTATCAGTAAATATCTTTTAACGTATGCCTTAGTTCAGTATATTATGCCTTGAATTATTAAAATCGTATGCAAAATTATTTAATTTTTATTTAAAGCTTCCTTCAATCATTATTTTATCCAATTTTTGTAAGCATATATATTGTAAAAAGCCACCAAATATAAAAAATTTTCAAAATTGACGTCGATCTGTCTGTTGTGGATAGCAGTTGCAATGTTTTTAGACTAATTTTAATATATAATAATGGGTTTTTTATATAATTTATAAAAATAGACTCGAAAAGTTGGATTTGGAATTTTTACATTATAAATATTTTCGTTTGACGATACAAATCATAACATAGAAGGGTGTCTCCAATCCGTAGATTTTTATAACTCATCTTATTAATCTTATTTTATAAATTAATTAATTAAATTACTGTTTTCAGTTAGCAGTGCTATAAGCAGTATTTAAATATCAATCCGAAATACACTAGATATAAAGCAGCTAAATCTTCAATTTTATTCTCTTAAATTTTAACTCATAAGAATTACTTAATTGATTATTTTATTTTTTTAATCTTTATCATTTCAAAGATATGACCATAGAAAACAAATTGGATTTATATTCGATAGCGACAACTTCTAATATTGTTGTGTCCATGGTTTTTTATTTGTCATATAGGGAGTGCTTTTATTACACTAAATATATTTTCAATTAACACTGGTTATATTATTTAATCTTAATAAAACACTAATCTGATTTGATGAAGATTACATGAAGTCTTATAAATAATCGGTCGATGCCATTCTTCAACTTTTTTGACAATAAGTTTTTCAATCAAAGTGAAGGTTTTTTGTCGTATTAGGTTTTTTAAAACAACATTTGCTAGATTTAACCGGTTACATTATATTAATTAATTAAATTATGGATTGTAATAGCATATTAATATATTTATAATTATTATATTATATAAAATTGTTTGTCATGCAACACATTAATTGAAATAGTCATTAGTTTTTAGGTAAAAACTCTTTTGTAAGATTTTTTAATTTCTTTCCTGTGTTTAATCATTTTATATTATTTTTCGCATTAATATAAAGATACTCATGGATTTTCGTCTGTGTTAAATCTTGACTATAATTGTTTCTTTGTTTATCGATATAAACCTATATTTTGTTATTTTTTTTTGCTTTTATTTTTTTAGGAATTATATTTGTAAATATTTTATTATTTGGTTTGTGTAATATTTAATTTCCACTTCTTATATTGTTACCAATTAAAGAGGACTTTGAAAGTTTATCAAATTTAGAAGCGAAGTATAATATAGGTTTTATCCATTCCTTAAAAACGCCTCTTTGGTAATGGGAAGAATTCAAGACCCAGCCTGACATCCAGTTCAGTAATTTTAGTCTTAATTTTGTCTCATTGTGATTCCGGGCAAAATTTCGTGGTTTGCTGAACAATCAAAATTTTGAAAATAAAATAAATGAGCTAGCTAATTAATTATTTGTTTTTGCTTTAATGACATCCCTTCAACAGTTTTAGCCTAAAACCTTGTCAATTTTCCATACTAGCAGGTTTGTTACTGCAATTCGCAGAGTAGAACATTTTCTTTAAAATCATTGCCCTGTAAATGTAGAGATGATGTCAGTTGCATGGATCGTTGATGCCAGACGGTATTCATAATTTAAAATGAGTTTCAGGCTCGTTATCATTTATATAATCCGTATCAAATACATTTGTTATGTCAGATTTAATTTGAGCTTTAATTATTTATTTAAATTTCATATTATAGAATTTATTTATTTTTAACATTTTGCATTAATTAGGTACCGTTAAATAATTTAAATAATAGTTACATTTATTCTTTTGAGTTGCATTAGTTAAGAAAATTGAATAATAAACTTTTTATTAAATAAAAGATTTTTTTTTGGCGACCAGCGCGGATCTGCCTATTTAATGAAAATTAAGGATTTACGTTATTTCTTCAAATCTGGCATTCAAAAAGCATTTTTTGGCTTTTGCATCTGCTCGGAGGTTTTTCTATGTACGTCATTTTTAGAATGAATTATGTTGTCTATATTATATTTAATTATTTTTATAATATTTACATGTAGTATTATTTTCGAATCTCGCAGTTTGATTTTACCGTTAAAAATGAAAATTAGAAAATATTCTGGTTTATCTTTTCCTCTTAACAATTTGCTAGTAAGAACAATAATTTTTTTATAATGAATCGAATCCGTGCGTTTTTTTATTCTCGCATTTTGTAATAAGAAAATGTTTTTATTTTTTTAAATAACTGCGTTTGTTTAAAATAATGGGAATTTTTGCTAGTGTTTCAGGTTCCGATTAATTGCGATTCCGATTACGATTCCGATTACGATTCGGCACATCCCTGATGTGTATACCTATATTGTTTCTTTTATAGGTAAGTTTAATAATTTTTTTATAAAACAATAAGATTTTTAATAAGGTCCTATGTGGTTAAGTTAGGTTTATTTTCAAATTTAGAATGATGTTTATTTGGGTTTAATGTCTTGCCTAAAATAACGAATAAATTTTTTTTTTGGTTTATTTTTCACATATGCTATCGATTTGTTTTTTTCTTAGTGCTTTTACTTCTCTTTTCGAATAAGCATTAGTTAAAATTGTCTTATAAATTGTTAAATTTCAGTTTTTTTATAAGAAATTTTTTTATTTGTAAATTCTTTAAATTCTATAAATTATATAATGCGACCTTTATAGGCGTGTTTTTTTAATTATACATGTATTATTTTATAAAAATTTATTGATGTTGAATACTTATATTAAATATTTCTAAATACAACTACCACGTATACATTAATATTTTTTATCAAATAATTTTGATGACTGAAAAGGTGTCGAATTAAACCTGGTTATAAATTCAACTTACTTAGTTAGTGACAGCAATTTTTTATTTGGCTTAAATATAATTTTGTAATATTAGTTTTTATGTACATTTTGATTTTTCTTTGATCTCTTGTTCAAATCTGTCTACTACATTTTTTAATTTTTATGAATGATGCCGTCTTTTAATATAGGATCTACGTCAAAATAACGTGTTGCTGTTAAATACATGAAAAATTCTTCATGTTTTCCTCTTGCGCGGTGATGTCCTTTGATAATTTTTTTCACTATCTTTATAAAATCATTTATTTTTAGGCTTCATGCTATAATGGGTAACTATTTACTCTGAATCAAATTTGGTTTTACAAGTTCTCCAAATTGCTCCCTGTAAATTTTCCTTTTTTTAGAATCGGCGACTTCAAATCAAATTAAGCTTATTCCAGTGTGTTTGATGGTGCACCAAAAAATGCTACTTTATACATATTCTGATTTATATTTCTCATGCCGTCTTAGAAATCTTTTTTAATCTTCGTAGTCATTCTAACGTTTTATATTATTTAAAAAATTTTTATTGCACACTGAAAATTATATTAGATTTTAATTTTATCGATGCATTTTTTCTTCTAAGTTCTATTCGTTTTTATGTCTTCAATAAGCAAAACTCTTTTTCCAATCTTCATTGTCATTTATGCAGATTATAATATTTTAAAATTTTTGGTGCTTATTGAATTTTTATATTTCGGTTTTTTTTTTTGATTTATCATTGCATAATTAAGTAGTTTGTTTTGGAAATTAAGTTTTTTTTGTCATACATTATAGTTGTTTTTCCGTGGTATTTTATCGAACTTGCAGTCCGGTACCGGGACTGAACCGCTAATGTGAAGCGAAAATTTTTTGATCAAAATTTGTAAAAGAGTTAATTTTTTTAATTAAAAAAAAATCGTTTTTAGTCTTAACTCAATTTAAACATGGGTAGCATAGATCCTAAGGAAATTGGAGAACAGGGGATGGGGCTGCGCTGATGGGAAAATTTTGATATTTTTAGTAAATTTGTTAAGTAAAATTAACAGCGAATTGCACTAAAAAACTTCCTAATTTTCCTTGAAATTTCCAATTTTAAGTCGGAAAAGCACTGCAAATTAATTGGAAAGGCAGTGCCGATAGGCCGCCGAGAAAATTTTGAGAATTTACATGGGTTTCTTATGAAAATTCGTATAAAATGGCAGCTCATAAATCCCTAATTAATACAATTTTAATATTTAAATTTTATAAGGGGCTTTTTGAATCCAAAAATAATTTTAAAAGGTAAAAGATATTAGAGAAATTCAACATTCATTTCTATTCCAATGCATAAAAAGGTAAAGTTATAAAATCATAATTTTTATAATACGCGAGATTCGAACCTACAGAAGACACAATAGTGAAACCTACAACACAAACCACTCGGCCATTTACAATCTATCTTTTGTTTGGCGGAATTATACCCGATATTTTTTCTTAAATTCATTCGTATTCTTGCTAAAAATTCATTCAAAAAAGTCAATTCTTAGGAGTGCAATAATCGGATTTTTAGGCAAAATCCGATTACGATTATCCGATTCCGATTGTGGCCCAAAATCCGATTAATTGCGATTCCGATTACGATTCCGTTACAATTCGGCACATCCCTGATGTGTATAATTGTTTCTTTTATAGGTAAGTTTAATATTTTTTTTATAAAACAATAAGATTTTTTAATAAGGTCCTATGTGGTTAAGTTAGGTTTATTTCAAATTTAGAATGATGTTTATTTTGGTCATTTGAAGTCAATAAGCGACAAACGCTCCAAGTGCTTCGCCTGCAATACTTCCTGCTGTCGCTCCGGTAGTCAACCCCGATCTTGTAAATTTGGACCGTTAACGATGATGCAACTTTAGCTGGTTTTGAAATATTTCGATAACAAATTTTTCAATTATCTTTAGAGTTAATGTCTTGCCTAAAAGAACGAATAAATTTTTTTTTTTTAAAAGATACTCTGCTTTCGTTGGTATTATGACTTAATTCTCAATTAAAAAAAAATTTATTTAGACATTTTGTTCACTTTTCACACATATTTATAATACATTAATTTTTCTGAATTGTTTTTCAGCATCGTAAGATTGTTTTTCAAAAAATAATAACAAATATTTCTATAATTTTTAATTAAGACATTTATTAAATATGATTTTTGTTGAATTTATAGATTATATTTCTGTTTGTGGTTTTGGTATTTCGATTTCGTAGATAATAGAATATTAATTTGAAAAATTTGCTTTTAACAGTCAACTAATCTGCAGTGGCCGTGTGACGTTGCAGCATGGTTTTCAAAACCACGGCCAATCTCATCACAAATTATTCATTTTAGGTTTTTAAAAAAGATTA
Source organism: Heterodera carotae (assembly GCA_024500135.1). Lineage (NCBI taxonomy): Eukaryota > Metazoa > Nematoda > Chromadorea > Rhabditida > Heteroderidae > Heterodera > Heterodera carotae. Next base: position 46,947 of record JAKKIK010000029.1, read on the forward strand.
TTTTAATTATTGTTTATGATAGTGTAATTTATTTTGTATAAAAGTGTAACTTTTTTATATCTTTATCAATATGCATTTATAAACATTTAATATTGTTATGCTTTTCTAAATAAATTAGTGATATTAAAATTCATTCATTTTATAACACACTTGCAGATTATTAATGAAATATCTTTGTTATTTTAATACTGAGTTAATAAATAAGTGTTCAGTCGCAAATTCGTCGCCGTGATGAATATTTTGGTTGAGGAATTCTTTCCCGCTGTGAAGTAATTGCCATGCTTATTTGCTCTTTTATCATTATAAGTCAATGTCAATTTGAAATTAAGTGCATTTATTAAAAATTGTAAAGTCTCAAGTAGCTTTGTATACTTCTACAAAACGGTATCTTCCATTAATGACTTTTTGTGAAATTATTTTTATATTTTCATTTTATAGACTCCTTTCATTTTATATGTATCTCAAATATTTTTTTTTTGCATTTAATTATTTTACCATATATTCACTGGATAAATATTTTTCCACGTATAATTCTGTGTGTTTGTAATCGAAACTACATTGTGACAGCAAACCCATCAGTTCATGATTGCATGCCATATGTTTCGAGCACCGATTAGAACTACTGCAGGTTTACATAGAAATTTTCAAATATATTGTCGCCTTATTTGGTTACATTTATAAAATAATTAACGGAAATTTATTATTTAGATAAATTTACTTCGCTTTGAAGCCTTATTCGACTAATCAAACTGAAATAATTTTAAAGTTCTTGTTATTTTAAATTTTTATATCTAAACATTTTACCCAGATATTAAAAATTATCTAGATATTTATTTGGACCTTTCTTTGTCACAACGCAATGCAGTAAATTCTGGTCTTATAAATAAATGATTTAATTCTTTGTTTCATTTATTGGATGTTTTATGGAAATTATAACTTTCGATAAGAAAGTTTTTAATTCGAGCTTGTTGTTATTTCACATGCATTTTTTTCTTGGATTTTTGACTTTTTGTTTTGCATCGCAATGCTTTAAATTGATTCTTCTTATCTATATTGTAAATGTTATTACAAAATTTATTTTAGATTAAGAGTCAGATCTAAATAACAATAATGACTTTTTTTCAGCAACTTCATAAACTTAATTTTAACTATATATTTATTATGTAAAAGTAAAAATCTTTAACGTCTTTATTTAAATCAATATTTTAATATGGAATTTATTTTTATTTCCATGTTAATTAATGTAACTAATATTTGAGGGCTAAGGATTTTTTTAATGATCTACTTAGCCAGTATCTGGGTGAGCAGTGTATTTTATTTTTTAATTCTTTCATAAATTTGTTTGGGCAGTGCTGAGCATAGACCTTTTATTTATACATTTATTATTTTAAAGCGTTTTTGAATAAATGTATCACTGATAACATATTCAATCAAAGTTTTTAAATACAAGTTGACGATCTGCTTTCACAGTATCAGAGTCGATAGGAAAATTCTTTGAATGTTTTGACATTAATTTCGATTTCACATTCTTTTGCACCGCAGCACGTAGTTATTTAACCTTTTTGATAATTTATCTGTGTTCTCAGTTAGTTTATTTGAATTGTGGATTGTGGTTTTCTTTTAACATGATAATTTCATGATTTTTTGTTGTTTTTTTTTGTATAACTGAAATTCCATTTTGAACATTCTTTTTTTTCAATTGTTATCTGATATTTTTGTTATTTACCAAGCCAGAATGTTATAGACAAACTATTCATTTGCCACGTGTTGCTGGGACAAGATAGAATTTGCATAAATCACTCCCGTTTTGAATTCTTAAAATTTGTTTTTTTTTGATGCGGTCGTAATACTCATATTTCAAATAATTTTATTTTTGACGAAATGGTTTTTTAAATTTGTGTTTTATTTTATTTCCTTTTTTGTATAATACATCGATCATAAAGACATTTTTCTTTTAGAATCAATACATGCTATTACTTATGTGTTTAATTGTATAAAATTATATTACTGAATTTTTTAGTTATCTCCAAGCATCAATGGGAGTCTCGACTTTCAAACGCTTAACAAAGATGTGCCTGAATTTTCAAATTTTAAACTATCCTGAAAATACTATTTTGGCTTTTATGCATTGTTTTTGGAGAAATGTTACCTTTTTAAATTATTTTTGTTTATAAACCTTTTTCTGTTTTTTTTTTTAATTTTCGAATGTTTTAAAACTTGCTGCTTGCCTTAGAAATTATTTCAAAGATTCAAAGTAAACATTTTTGTGTATTAAAAATAATTTTTTATATTTTTAACTTCGTTTAGCCAAGAATTTGTTTATTACTAAAATCTATTTAGAATTTTATTCAATAAATTCTTTTAAATATTTGATGATCATCTATTATAAATGAATGAAGCATGGATTAAATTTTGAGGTGAATAAAACACTTGTAGCTGCAGAACACCTAATCGTCGATTTGAAATAGGGTCGGACATTCTTTTTAAAATTTGTTCGATTTTAAATTGATAAACAAAAATTAAATTTTTTTAAATTCTCTCTTAGAAAGGGTATTTGCATATTTCTTCAAATGAAATTAAGATAAGTTTTATGTAATTTGAAATAAAATCAGGTATCCATTATAAGTTAGTATTTCTAATGTCTTTTGTGGTTCTTTATATCAATTACTATAATTTCTCTTTTAAAAAGTCTCGCTTTCTATTGTCTTGGTTTTATTTATTTTTTAATATCAACAAAAACGGATTTATTTACTTTTCTTTGTGCTTGAACGTGATAAGAATTTGATCTTGTTTAAATTCCTTTATATGAGTTTACATTAATTATCTTTTTAAAGGGTATTAAATAAGGACAGATGTTATATATTTGTATAATTCTTGTGACACCAATCCTTATCAGCGTCATTGCAGGTTGTTTTTGATTGGCAAAGGCATTTTATTTCAATTTGTTTATTGTTTTACTTGGCACAATAATTGAGATGCAATATGTTTTAATTTTTTTTTGGTGCTTGAGAATTTAAAAACTCATTTTTTATATGTATAAAAATTTATTGCAGTATATAAATAATATGTATTTTAATTAAAAAATTTCTAATTTTTTTTGCCTACATGTATCTTTTAATTAGTAATTTATCACGTCTTGAAGCTGGCTGACGATTTTTTTGTTGTTGTGATGCATAAGTAGATAGTCTCAACGCGCAAGCTGTATTTTTTTTAAGCGTTAAATATGTGTATTTGTATCATTAAAAACTTTCTTTAATATTATAATAGTTTCAGAGGTTTTTGCTTAATTTTATTTGGGTTCAATAACACCTTAAATAAATTTTTCCTGTGAATAAATTGTTAAAGGTTTATCTTCATATCAGCAGAATAGTCATTATACTTTTTATCTATTTAGTAACAACTGGATCATTTACTTTGAAATTTTAATTAATTACAGAAAATTGATTTTTGAATTAATTCTAATGGATTGGCTATAGTGTTCAGAAGTTTACTAATAAGATTTAATTATACATTATAATAAAATATTTTATCCATTTTATTTAAACTTCTAATTTTTTTTATTAGATCCAATAGATAATAATTTATTCATTTCGGGGTTTAAATGAGCAATTTCTGAATTCTGGAATTTATAAAAATTATGTAACTTTTGTTCTTCATTTATCCGAAGTCAATTTATGATGAAACTTGAGTTTATTTTATATCGCCTAATAAATAATTTCTCACTTCAATTTATTGTAATATTATACTTTCAATTTGTTTTTATTAACAAGCATTTAAATTTTAAAAGACCAAAAAGAATAAAAATTGTAGACTGAGCAGTTTTTCATTCCGAAGCTTATAACTCGTCCACTATTGCACTGAAGCGCACGACGCTCGGTTGAAGAAATCTTTATTTAATTAGTTATTTACAATTTTGGTCCTTAATTTACATATAATTTATTTTTATTACATTCTAATTTTTCAATAATTTCTTTTGTGAAAATTTTTTAATTTTTGTTTGCTGCAAAATTTACTTATGATTGTATTTATGTTTTAGAGGACGACAGACTTTTTTGTACAGTCATTGATTACAGCGTTTTTTTTAATTCTTCATTAGTCGAATGTAACCAACCATTACAACCATAAAACATAGCGGTAAAATAATTTTAAACTTATTTTTTAATTGTTCAACCAATATCTCATTTATTTTATCCTAATTGATTTAATTTTTATCTATTTTCGTTAATATTATTAGGTTTTTTTTTATTTGAATTTTTTAAAGTTTCTTTCATTCGAAAAGGTATGTAATGTTTACCATGCCGCTTTCTTGGCGTTCGCAAATTTTTATTTTTAGTATTACATTAAATTTCTTACTAGAAATTAAGTCGAATTATTGTATTTAGTTTTTCTTCCGATTTTATCATTTGAATTTTAGATTTTTATCATTTCTTAAGAAAAATCTACATCGATTAATTATTGTTGAAATTGTTTATTTTATTTGAAGATAAAATTTTTATTTACAAAGGTAAATAAATAAATAAAATAAAACTGGACAAAAAAATACCTGATTATTTTTTTTGTTCTATTTATTTTGAAACCCTTGTTAAAACTTATGACGTTCAGTTCGAAGTCATTGGATTTATACATGTGGAGTATATTAACATTCCTTGACCTAATTATGTTTTTACACATTACATTAATAAGATGTAATTATTTAATGTTTTATTAGTTTTGGGTTCATGATAGTAAAAATATTGGTAAGACTTTGACTCAGCCCACCCGATGTTTTGATGAAACCTTGCCTTTTCCGCTGTAACTCTCTTTAAATTTTGTTTTCTACATCGGTATAGCCTTTCTGTAAATAAACTTTAATGTTTCGGTCACCTTTAACGTTTGTTTTTCTTTTTGTTGCGTTTTTTGCTGGTTCTGAAAAATATTGAAATTAACAAATTTATCAATTTTTTAGAATAAATTTCTGTCCTCATGTATTTAATAACAAAATTTTAAAAGATAATAATTTTTTGTTTTTCAAATATTCATAAATCCTTTCTGCACTGAATGTAGAAAATGTTTATTATTATATTTATTTAGTTTAAATTAACACGGCCATTTTGCATTATGCTGTCATTTAAAAATAAGATTTTTTTATCATTTTTCTGTAATTTTTACAGTAATTTCTAGTTTTATATAATTTTTGTATCTTATTCTTACCGGCTCAAAGTCATTATGCTTGCACATTTGTCCACGAACGCCTCATTATTTATAATCAAGGCAATATATTTCTAAATAATCTATTTAAATTTTATCAAAATTTAAAAGTATTTAAATTGCCATTTAAGAATAAGCTTTTTAAATTTGGGTATAAAATTTTGATCTGTTTTATTTATGGTAATTTTGTTACATTTATTATGAAGAGTTCTATGTCTAATTTTAATTGTACATTTTATTTGCGTATAGATATTCTAAATTTTATTCGTTTGTTATTTAATAAGATTGATTTAAATATTTCTCTGTCACTTCAATTTTATTTAATTTTTTTTTGCATCACTTTTATTTTTTATTTTGTAAAAAACAAGTATTAACTTTTGAACAATTTTAACCATTCGACAAATGTTCATTTAATAATTTTTCTCCTCTTATACCTTTTGTTATAATTTTTATAGTTATTTTCTGGGTATTTATAAATTTTTTAGTTTTTTGTTCAGTTTCTTCTTGCAAGTAACGATTTTTTCTTTGGGGCTTTCTTTGTCGGACTCTTTGTGGGTTAATCCTTTATATTATTTTAATTTACAATTTTAATATTTTAGAAATTAATAATGACAGTGAATTCAATTAATTTTGTCTCAGAGGTGAGCTTATTCGCTTGACTCGTGGCTCCCGTTCTTGTTGTCAGTACTATTATTATATCGGACTCCTTTGCCTGATAGGAGTCGACGGTATGTACTTCAACCGACCGTCTTAGTCGTCCTCGGGTCTTAGCCCGCTCCAGATTCGCGATTTTGTCCGGTGTCCATGCATTATGGAAAAAGATAATGAATTTATTTTAGCACATAAAGATTTTTGAAAATGAATAGTTACGGCAATGTTTTTTTCAAAAATTATTTATTCAGGATTATGATTTAATCTAATTTGTTTTTTTATAAATTTGGACGAGTAAACTTGATTCCAAAGTTTTCAAGTATATTTAATTTTAATTTTTGTTTAAAAAGTTAACATTCTGTTGGTCCATTGTCAGTATTTTCTATTTTTTGGCTATAAGATATTTATCTCTTAAATTAACCTAAGAAATTTACTACTAATAATTTTGTTTACAAAATTTAAAATTTTTTATATGCTTATGGTAATTGTTTTCTCTTATAAACTTTAAGAGTTTCTGTTCTCGTGAAGGCCAGCGCGATTCTCAATCAATTCTTTCATGGAAGCCTTGATTGTAAATGGGGAGCTTTCGGTTTATTTTGTTTTATCGCTACTATTGTATGATTATTTAATTTTCAAATCTATAAAAATTATCATTTTTCCTATCTAACCGCAAAATATTGTCTGCGATCCTTGACTAAATTGAAATATAGTTTCATCGCATAAATTAAATTAAACTCTTTATTTAATGGTGAATGCCTACAATTAACTCGGAGATGAATATGCTTTTGCTGCCATCGTGCTACCGTTGCTTTTTGTAGTCAAGAGTAGTTTCCCCCGTCTTGTTTCATGACGTGTGATTTTTTTTGTAACCATATCCAGATATTTTTATCTTCTTTAGTTTGAAAAGAGTTAATTAAGTCCTTTCTTTTTTAGATATCAGCAACGATTAATTTAATTTAATTTTTCATAAAATAAATGTGTTTTTAAGGATAACAAGTGAAGAGATCAGTGTATTTATCATATTTCTTTACTCAGTGTAACATTTCGAATAAGTAAATAAAAATTGTGTAAATTTTTGATTTTAACTTGAATTCCCATACACTTTACTTTTTTCCAATCGTTCAGGTTTGTATTTACTAGTTTCTTCATACTTTTATCTGCATTTTTTAGAGTCGTGCGTTTTTATTCGGAATAAATCATATTTATTTTATTTGATCTTTATTTCGGTTTACACCCATCTTATTTAATTATATTTATTACTAATTTGTGTTCAAACAAAGGTGCTGCGCTACACAAGTTTTTTATGTGGCTGAGATGACAAAAAAAAATGTTTTCGTAAGTTTATTATGCAAATATTAATTAAATTTTTGTATCGTTTTATAAATACATTTTTAGGTTTGTAAATCTATGTTTTTTATGCGTTTTTCTTTGGGAAAAATCATACTTGTCGTATTGAATATTTTATTTTTTAGGTTAAATAAGTAATTGATTCAATTCTTAAAGTTTATAAATTTTTATTATTTGCAAAGTTAGCGTTAATTTAATTTGATTTCGACTTATTAAATATTGGTTCTAGAAGTTAGATTGTTTCAAATTAGTCAACTAATATTATTATTAAAATATCATAATAGGGCTGCCAAAAAAGGGCACCAAAAAGTAGCGAAAAGGGCGCCCTAAAGGGCACCAAAAAACTCCAAAAAGGGCATAAAAAAGGGCACCAAATGTCAAAAAGGGCACCAAAAAGGGCATTAAAAAGTTTCAATCACGGATGTTTTCAAGACATTTTAGGCCAAAAAAGTTTTAAATCAACAAAATTTTATGGAAAATCAAAAGGTGTTTAATTTAAAAGAAAAAAATCTAATTTTTAAGTGCACATTTCTTAATTTTTGATAGCAAAAAACCGATTTTTACTTGTGTACTTTTTGAATTTTGGGCAAGAAAAATCGATCTTTAAGGGTGCTTTTTTGAAAAATCGAAAAGTCCATTCTTAGGGGTGCATTTTGCTAATTTTCAACCAAATTAGGACAAAAACTCAAAAAAATGCCAAAAAGGGCATGAAAAGGGCATCAAATTGGCAAAAAGGGCATGGACGGGCATAAGGGCACGAAAATTGCGAAAAGGGCAAGCATAATAAAACTCAACGTAGAAGCTTCAAACCAAGTATTTTTTATGCTTAATACATCGAAGCACGTGCGCAATAAGGTTAATATAATTTTTATTTTGCTTTTATTGTAAGTTTATATTTATAAGATATTTAAATTTTAGATAATGTTCTTATAAAAATTTATTTCATTTATTTAGAAAATGCTTTGTTTTTTTATAATTTGTTGAAATTGATAGCTGGCCAGTATTCATTATTATTTTTAATAAAAATTTGTTAATATTTTCATATTATTTTTATTAATTTTTTTGCATTACAAGTTCATTATAAAAAAATATTTTTTTATTATTTTCCAAACTATTATTAATATCTCATTAATCCTTCGAAAATGGTCCCTCAGGTACCTCACTTTGACAAGAATCGGATGCAGGCACCTTACTTGCATGGATAAGGAGGCTCCAGTTCTGTCCATCTTGCACTGTTGTCTGATAATATAATTGCCATAATACATAAATTAGTAGATTGGTCCAATTTTTGCTTTTTGAAGGTTAAGTCGGTCTTTCCGCAATAAATCTTTTAAGTTTACTTGCCGTATAAGTGAAATTTACTGGTACGAAGCATTTTTAGGATGTACTTTAGGCATTATAATTATTCTATTTTAAATTTATTCAAATTATTACCTTTTATTTTTTCAAACGCCGATTTTGAAGTATCTGTTATTCTTGCTGAGTGACTATAAAAGCCTTAATTAACTCAAAGATAATGTTTCTTTAATTTAATTTTCTCAATTTAATATCTTTATTAGGCCCGGTTAAATGTTTCGACAGAAAAATTATTAACATATACGGCAAGCTCTTTGCGCCCATTTTTTATTTTATTTCAACACTATGATTTTTTGTTAATTCGCCTTCATCATGGGAAATTGCGCCTTTATTTCTTGTTATATGAACTGCCCCTCTTCAAGTTTTTTATAGTTAATTTCATACTTTGTGTATTAATTCTGCTGTATTTCTCAATCTAATATATAGTAAAAAGCAAAGCAAATAAATAAATGATCGTTGTGTCGCTTCAGGCAGGGAAGCCATTGGAAATGACAAGGAAATAGGTTAAAATGATTGATGACGGACAGAGGGGCAAAATTGGGGCAACGATAGCCAATAACAAATGAATTTAATTAATGAGACACCACACATTTATTACAACATAATATCATTTATTGTGCTTGAATTTTGTTTATTTTTATCTATTTATTTTTATTATTCTTCTATTTGTAGTTTATTTTGAATAAAATTAAAATATAGATTTTTAAAAACTTCTTTGAGTTATAGTAATAATTTGTAAATTTATGTCTTATTTTTAAGCAAAGAATATTCGTAATTTATTAATTTTTTAAATGTCAATGCCATTGGCTTTTTCTGAAACCATTTTTTACTGTTTGGATATTGTATATATATCCCTGACAAAATTAAGAATCGGCCATTTTAATTTATAACTTTTTAAAAAAAATTATGTGACTAGCAGCTCTATGCACGTGTTTAACCTCTCTACAGAGGCTTCAGTAAAAATTTATATTTATGCATTAATGAATTTTTATATTTATTTGATCTGATTTTGTTGTATTTTATGTTTTGAAAAATACTATGATTGTCTCAATGAAAGATTTTTTTGTTCACAAACAATTTATTGTGCCGTTAAGAAATGTTTGGTTTGGTGAGCAATGACCCAAATTGTCCCAACTCCTAATTAAAAGAGGTTTTAATAAAGACTTTTAAAATTTTTATATTACAATTCCTGTCTAGCGATTCAGGTTTTTCTTTATTTTTATCTAAATATTTTCAGATTTTGTGCCATATCACTGTTAAACAGATAAACAATACAACTTGTATCAAAGAGGTCACCATATAGGTACGTATATTATTAAAATTCCAATAAATCGATAGATAATATTTAAATTTTTATTTATTCATTCACAATTTGTTTTTAATTTTATTCCATTTTATGGGTAAATTAATTTTTTTTTTGAGATTTATTTTTACTTTTTAAATTACCTCAGAAAGCGTCAGCGATCTCCACATTATGAATTTTATTTTAGTTAGTCAAAGTTCGCTTTTTGTTCATCTTGCTATTTGCCGGCGCCAAATTTTCATCACAACGTCGTCCTTCAACATATCTAATTAGTTTGGTCTAATCTTAATTTATTTGTTATCAAATAATGTTTTTCTTAATTTTATTATATTAAGCAGATATTCATACTTTTATTATTATTATTTTTTTTTTCAATGAAACTTTGCTTTCTCAGTTTATATTTATATTTTCTTAACATTAACATATCAAACTTATGTCTTGGTTTGATCATTCATAACTTTTTTGATATTTTGTTATAGATAATGTCCTAGAACAATCTTGTTCGCTACCTTTTTTTATCCTATCGCAGCATGTTCATTGACCTAAATGCGCGCTTATTTGGTCTACAAACAGTCGTCCTCGATATGTTTCGATTGTGGCGCCGATGGCTTTTTAAAAATCTGACGAGAATTTATGATTTATTACTTTTTATAGGCGAAAATTCTGGTCCTTTTTCTTTATATGTTTTATGAATTTAGGCATCCATTAATTTTTTTATTTAAAAAATCCAATTGATATAGTTTTAGAGATTAGCAATAGTAGTAGTTTGATATTAATAAAAATAATTCTGCATTTAAAAATTATTCAGTATGGTTTTAAATTTAAATATATTAATTTTTAATAGGATTAATTTAATTCTCTTTTTTAACAACTATTATACGTTTACACCATTTTGTTGTTTTTAAATTATCTTATTAAATATTTTCAAAATGCAATTTTTATTACTAATTGCGTAATTTGGTAAAATCAAAATGAAGAATACCAACATGAAAATATTTTAAACTGATCATTAGTGTCACAATACGTATTTACTTCTGGTTTTAATCTATTCATATAATGATAGTTTGTTGCTTTAAAGATGCAGTAAATTACTTAATCAGTTTTATTATTTGGTTTGTTTTATAAGTAGATGAAGTCGGAGCATGTGCGCTTGCACAACTCTACATACTCGCGGTCCATTGAGGATTCATGATTATCGAAGCTGAACAGGTGGCTTTTTTCGTCGTAGACCGCGACCCCGTCCAAAACCACCGTACTTTGCATCGTGGAATATTTATTACGAGGAAAAAGGAAAACATAATTATATAAAAGTGTAATGAATAAAGTAGAGTAGCTTCACGTTTTCGTCAATCTCGTTTTAAACCCCATATCAGTCTTTTTAAGTTTGTATTACATCGCACTCTGATCCATATAAATACACATTTTTATAATAACATTGGTATTTATAAAAAAGTTTATATGAAATTGTTTATTTAAGTAAGAAATTGTTACTTTTTTTTTCCAACAACCAATTAAGGTAGTTTTTTTGCAGACATTAATTTGTCTTTCGACCACACTCACAAGTTATTTTTCAATTTACAATTTTGGTTTGGAAACAAGTTTAAATTTGGCTGTTTTTATGTGAACAATTTCATAATACTGTTTATTGCTTTGCAATCCAAAAAGGATTGTATGTCAACCAATTTATTTACAATTTTCTCAATTTGTGTAAAATTTCTTTATTTATTTGAATGGAAAATGATATTATTTCATAATCAGATAGCGAATGTCATTTATATTGTTATTTTTAACATAATTGTTTTATCTTGGCCATGAATTTTTTCTTGGCTAACTTTTTTTATATTTATTTAATGTATCTCCTTTTGATTTACTTTTTTAAATTTTAGACTTTAAATTTTTGAAATTTGTTGTAGAAATTTCATTACTTGCGCGGTATACAAACGAATCCTTCTCATTTTTCCAATCTCCTATCTTATTGCGATCTGCCTTACTTTTTTCACATGTTTCGAGTCGTTTAAGTTGTAAAGAGACCGTATAGTCATGAAATTCATGTTATAATTTAATTATTTATTACGTACTGTAGTACCATGTTTTTCCATATTTTATTTATTTAAAATTGTCGAATAATAAAGGTTTTATTTTACTTTCTATGAGTATGGGATAATTGAAATCTTGACCAATAACCTGGTAAGCTTTTATTTTTAAAATGTTGCTTGCATTTACTAATAGTTAATGTAAATATTTTAGCATATATATATATTTGATTTTAAATCATTGCAATTATATAAACCAAATTTATTTGATTTTCCGTTTTACAGTGCGATAATTACCGTATATATTATGGATCTTGGTATAATCTCGTTTAGAAAGTGTGTAAATTAGTTAGCAGAACAGATTTTGTTTTTTATTTTTCAATATTGGTAAAAAAATTAGGTACCAGAACATGTTTAATGTGATTTTATTTGTTACTTTCTTTTTAAGGTCCATTATTCTTTTTTATTTACCAAATGATTTGCTAATTTATTGTTTCTAATGTTTTTTGTATATGAAATTATTTTATTTACTTTTTTATAGATTAATGAATGAGTCTTTTCCAACAATTTTTCAGTTATTTATTTTGAAGTTGAACAGTGATTATTTATTTTTTATTTATTACATATACATTTTTGGGTGCCATATTTTTATTGAATTGTTTTTATTTATGTTATTTTTTTCATGCATTAATTTAGTTCTTTGAGTCGATCTATATTATTAATTTTTTCAACTTGTAAAAAAACACACCAAAAACAGCACAACGAATGATCATAAAAACAGGGCAAGAAAGTCGAATGTGTAATTCAGCTTTTAACTTTCCTTAATTTAAATAATTTTTGCTTAAACGTCCTTGAATTTATTTACCGTGTATCTTTCCATGGTCCAATTCTCTTCAAAGTTTAAATTTTGTTTAATAAATGAACAAATTTTATATCTTGCAAGACATATATAAGCATTAAAAATGCGAAATGTTGTAATATTGCGCAATTTTTTAAATTCGATTATTTAAATAATTTATTTTAATGATAACATATCCAATAGCAAATTGGAAAATAACAATTTTATATTTAGATTTTTCTTACTCTTTCTTATTTACGTTCAGAATATTATATTAAATTTGATGTTTTGCTTAAAATTTATGTTTTAAATAATTTAATTAAATTCAAAAATTTTCATTTTATGCAATGATCTTGTTTGTTTGTAGTTATTTTTTAAACACAGAGATTTTTACTTGTATTAAGTAACTTGTAGGATCTATTTGATAGCGAATTTCAGGGGCTTGTGACTATTTTCACGGTGCCATTTGCGTTCAAAATATATTTTGTATATTTTTCCACAAAATTTTTTATTTTTAAACGGTTCATAAACTTAACTTTAAAGTTTGTTTAATATTGATACAACTTTTATATCTTGTCGACAAACCGAAATAATGCAGATTATGATGGTTGCTTAAAATTATTTTTGATTATTTAATAAATATGCATATTATTTATATTTTCAAATTTATTTTAGTGATAAAAAGGCTGCACGGTTAGATTACTGTTCTTTGATTACGCATATTTTGCTCTTATTCTACAATTGTTATTCTATTCATCGCAAAGTAGTATTATAGTTCACATTATCAAAATTATTCAATTCTTTTGCATTTTGAAAAGGATTAAATTTGCATACCATTATAACGTCTTAATTATTGTTTCAATGTCATTGTATTTATTATTAATTAATATAGGTAATTTTTTCTAATTTTTTCAACTTATAATTTTGTATGCAAATATTTAAAATAAATTGTTAATTATCTAACTTTATCTTTCTGCGTTAAATTGCTTAACCTATACCATATAATTTTTTACAATGTTTTTAAATAAATTTTTATCCACAAAAGGTTGAGTTTTCGTGTTTTATTTTTGAATAATAATTTCTTTTTATGAACAAATGTGTTAAGACGCCTATGCCCTTTATTCTGTTTTAAAAGTTATTACTAAACTAACGGATTTATTTTAATAAAGTCACATTTTTGAAAAGCGCGGATCTCGGCGATCTCACGCTATTCCGCAGATTGTACGCTAGTCGCGAATATGAACTTGTTCAGTAAATATCAAGACGGACGGCTGTTTAAATCTTTATTTTTGAAATTTTAGTTTATGGTTTTGTTAATTTTTATTCGCTTTTAAAATCATTTATTACAATTTTGGTCTTAAATTGTAATTTTTAATATTTTTCTGTAGTAAATCACTTTTTAAATTTTTTATTTTTTTAATTGTCTTGCTTGTATTTGGAGTTACATATAATAAAATGAAAATGCATTTACTTTTCAATGACTCCGACGCTTTCCATAAATATTTTTTATAAAAAAGAAAGTTAATTTATTGGTTTGTTTATTGCAAACTTTATCTTTTTATTGATTTTAGGTTTTTCATGATTAAGAATTTTTAGCTAATGTCGCATTGTTAAAACCACGAAACATAATCCAGAGTAAGTAGATCCAAATATCCATGTTGCAGCGTATTTTTCATTTCCTCTTCAAACGAATTCTACTGGAATATTATAATTTCTAAATTAAGTTATTATTAGAAAATTTTTAACTCTCTATAAGTAATTTTATTAATACAGAATCTTATTAATTCATTTACGACGACTCATTATGTTTTCATTAAAATTATATTATTTTTTAGATTTCAAATTTATTTTATTTAACTCTGGGTAATACAATCATGGTTGAAAGTCGAAATTTTTTTTTTATCCATTTATTCGAATTGCGTTTTGTAAAAAAATCTGAATTTATATTGTTAAAATAATTAATGAAATGATATGTCCATTCTTTTATAAATTGGTAAAATACTGTTAGGTTTTTTTGGCAAATGGTCTTTTTAATTTCACGCTTTAATTCTAACAAAAAAAAGTACGTTTATTGTTTAAATTTATAGCCGTACTGCAAATTACTGATGATCTTAGATGAACTTTGGAGTCCCTTATGATTTAGGTGACATTTTCCTATTTGGGCATTTGTTTCAATAATTTTTTTCTTGAATTTGCGAAGATGATTTTTTACATGTTTACTCGCTACATTTTTTATAATTGTGAATTTTTATATTTTTATTAAAATGATGTCGAAGCAACACATTTAATTTTTGGTCGACTCTTTCTTCGATGTCTTATATACTTATATATCTTGATTTTATTTTTTTTTGTTTCATTTAATATTTAATTTTAATTACTATTTTTTTCGCAAAACTTGTCAAGATTGCGTTTATTGTTTTATGTAACTGTTTAGCTTTATATTTACTATGTATAGCAATCTATTAAGCATTATTTTTTATTTATATCACTCTACAAATGCCTTGATTTATAAATTAGATTAATTTGTTTCTTTTTTTGAATTCAATTAGCAGAATTTTGTTTTAATTAAAAAATCAAAATTATAAAATTTCTTTGCAATTTGCTGATTTGGCTTCAGCAAATTTATATTTCAATGTGTTTTATTTTTTGAAAATGTTTATGTGTTCGTGTCACCAATTGTTCCTTCGTAACTCAATGGTTCGCTAGTCTTTGTTGAGTATATCACACCTTAGTGCTCATACATTTACCAATTAAAAATTTTTGTAATGAAATTGTTACTGTAGCAAATGTAGGTTAACGAATAATTATGTAATTTATAATTTGCCAAGAATTTTGACAAGATCGGTTTGTGAACTGTAGTCGTTTAAGCTTCTGTTGTGATTTCGAAGTCACAAAATAAATTTAAATAAATTTTAATATACGACATATTCATGCTTTTATTTGGGTTTTATTTTTTGAAATTTTGTTCTTTTTAGTATTATTTTAGAATGATCTTAAGTGAATTTTGAGTTCTTTACCTTGTTAAGGTTTTATTTTGATTAGGCTTTTTTTATTATTTTTTCAGTATTTGTGACCTCATTTTTAACTCAGTTTTCATATACAACTTTTTGTTTTAAACAACTTCATATTTACAAGATTTATCCGGCGAACTGGCGCAACGAGAAAGCGGCTAAAATGCTTCCTTGAAGCAGAAATTAATGTTTATTTAGATAAGAGGTTTTATTTTGCATTTTATTTTAGTCTTTTAATTTAATAATCAATTATTATTGGATGCCGTTTAAATTTTCAAGGATGTATTTTAATTTGGCAAAATATTTTGGTTTTTATTAATAATTACATCGAAATTTTTCAATAATAAAAGATCGTGGTAAACAATTAAGAATAAAATCAGGCCCATTACTCAAGCCGTTTTATATTGCATTTTTTATTTTTAATAATACCTTTACTAAAGTGTCTAAATTCAATATTTTCTCTTTCAAAGATTTTCGTCGGTGTTTAAATAAAAATTTCTACCTAATTTTTTATTTTTTTTAGAGATTTCGATTTACTACTATCTGTTATTTTATATTTATTAATATGTATTTATAATGCAATGCTTTATTTAATTATCAGCTAAATTTTCATTTAGAAAATAAGCCGCGTTAAAAAAAACTAAAAAGCTTAAATTTATAAAAAAATTGTGCTCTCTTCGTTTTAGCTTAACTCATGACGTTGACAGAGTATGGTGTATCATATTTAATGTTAATTTATCGTACCATGACTTAAATTTTAAATGATTGTAATGCATTTATGTTGTCTATTAGGAACTCATGAGTATTAATGAATAATTCGTCCTTTAAAATAAATCATAACAGTGTGTTGTTTGCGGGAATACTTTTCTTCTTTTTCTCTGAGACATTTATTCATACAATGCCTTCCTTTTCTTTCATATGTTGATCAATAAAATTATATTTTTTTTTATTAATCTTTTAAAAGTTTTTGATTAGAAAAAATTTCGATTTTATTATTATTTTTATTTAATGTGTTTTTATAATTTATTGCTTTATTTTTTTCGACAAATCTC
Organism: Heterodera carotae; assembly: GCA_024500135.1. NCBI lineage: Eukaryota > Metazoa > Nematoda > Chromadorea > Rhabditida > Heteroderidae > Heterodera > Heterodera carotae. Next base: position 63,725 of record JAKKIK010000029.1, read on the forward strand.
TTTTCTGTAGCACAGCAATTGTCGGAATGTTAGAATACCATAATACTATTTAAGTCTATATTTAGCATGATAATTTGTTTGTTTATCTGCATTTTCTATTTCCAATCTGTAAAAAGACTTTATCTAATAATTGGATGGTCAAGATTCATTATACTGCATTATACACTAAATATTACAAGAAGATTCCCACTTTGCATTTAACAACTTACTGTTTATTATGTTGACATTTGTTTTATTTATTTTTGTAAAAACTATTGGTACTTTTTAATCAATCTGTTCTTGTTCAAATTAAGAGTTATCCTCTTTCTGATTATTTAATCCGAATGTATTTTTTATTTATTTAAACATACTACAGCTGTTTATCTTTATCAATAATTCTTTTATAAAATTACCCGCAATATATTTGTAAGAAATTTTAATTTTTTAATATTATATAAATGTTTGATTTGTTTTATGTATTTACGGCCATATATTTTAATATATTGTAATTCGTATTTAATAAAGATTGCACATGAAACGTATTCGGCTTGTGCCCAAAGCAATGCTAACAAACATTAAAACCCAAACGGCAACGCATAATAATTAATTACTTTCAAATTTTTTAATTTGTTATTTAGTTTATTCTATTTTTAAAAGGGCCGCTTATTGCTGAATCTTATCTCATTGATGAAAGGTAAGATTTCGCCCAAGAGTTTATTAATCATGAAATCTATATAAATTATAAGTTGTATTATGTTATATTTATAGTCTAATAATTATTTTGGTTTTAAACGACCTTGACGTTAATTTGTTCTTGTTTTTTTATCATGCAGACTGTCTTATGAAAAAACTTTTTGTTGTGCATCGAACTTATATGCATAAATGATGTTAAATATTGCTTTTAATTGCTCCGCTACCATTTATCGAATAAATAGAAACAAAGAGAAAAAAATAAGTAAAATATAATTGTATCACTAAACAGGTCTGTAAATAATTTTAAATCTTCGCTATCTCTGCAACTATTTATAACAAGTTTATTAAATTGCGGTTGGCTTTGTCGTAAAATTTACGTAATAATAATATTATTGTTCGCTTTTTTAATGCATAATTTATTTTCACTTTACACTATACTTAATTTTAAATATCTGTAATTTTTATCCTTCATTTAAGCTGTTTAAGATGTTTCTTATAGTGAACAGTGCAATTTGCATTATTTTTTAGAAATCGTGTGTTTTGATTTTATATTAAAAGTATTGTCCGCAAGAATTTGTTTTCGTTAATTAATTTTTTATAAATTCGATATTATAATCCACAACAATTTATTAGTCTACTAGTTTCAAAATCATATTTAATTTATGTAATTGATCATTTTAAATAGAATGATGAAATAATTTAAATTAACGAAAAAGTTTATCTGTTATGTTTATTAATTGCTAAGATTGTCCCGATTTTTATAATTATATTTGGCCTTCCATGTTTTAACATGCAAATTTTTTTAAGTAACATTTAACATGACAACACCTTATTGTTTCTCGTTAAGTTGAATTGTTTGATATATTTATTTCTTTTGTATTTCACACTGATTAGTTTTTTGTTAAAATTTTAAAAATATATAACATTAAGCTTTTGAAGACAAATAATGGTTTATTGCGCTATAATAATTATCCACTTTAACATAAATGAAATATTTTCTCTTGAATTTAATATCTGCATAAATAGTCTTAATTTTTATTTTGCTTGTACGAGTTTTGAAAAAATTTCATTTTATGTTTTTGAATAAAGCAATAAATTATGTTTATTAATAAACTATTGTAATGCTTTTAGTTGGATTGTTTACAAGTCTTGAATGTAGATCGTTGTTATCCTCGGCAACGTGCTTCTTGTGTGTGGTAAGACTCCTTTTCACTATTAGATTCGACTTGTGTTAGGTAAAGTTTGCCAAAGGTCATTTATATAAATTAACAATAAATTGACTGTTAAGGTCTTTGAATCACGCTTTTTAACGTTGACTTTTATATTTTATTGAAATATAATTTGCGTTATCGATGCCTAAAATAATGAACATTAAAAAACTATAACAGACATATTGAATCTTAGAAGAACATTCATCTTTGTACTATACATATTTCAATTTTAATTATCTTCTTTTAATATTAATAAGTTCGAGCACTAATAAAATTGAGGATAAAGTTATTACATTTGGTTTGTAGACAAATTAATAATTTTTTTTTCGAGTAATAAAATATTTTAAATTTCCTCAATAATATTAAAAAGAACTTGTGGAGATCTTTGATAAATGTTTTATGAATTTTGTCCTCTATACATATTTGATAAATTCTCGTTCTCTTCGCAATTGAGGTCCGTACCAGGAATGGCCTAAACTGCAGCACTTGTTATGGATGAGCACATATATTATTTTAAATAATTTGGACTCGAAATTATTTAGAATCTTTTTGTTTTGACGAGTTATCAGCTGTTCTCGATGCCCTTTTATTATAAATTACTTTCATTATCGATCATTATACTAGGTCATTAAATATTTTTTTTGTTTTAAAATGCATAATTAGTATATTGTAATAAACTATCTTTTTAAATTTAATTCAACAACTAAAAATTTTTATAAAGTATTGATTCGTCTTTTTTTAAATAATTTTTTATTTTATATTTAATAACCTTGTAAATAGGCCGCATATATAAGGTTTTAATACTAATAAAAATTTCTGCGAAATCAGCGATTGCTGAAAACTCATTACTGTTCGTTGGAAGTGTGTATTTAGTTGTTGGACCTCGTAGGTAATTCATTTATCTTATTTTTAAGATTTACCAGTCTTATAGAAAACGATCAGTCATTAGACAACTAAAGATCTATGCATAAAATTCTTCCTTAAATGTTCGTTGTTAATAAAATTTTTTAAATTTTTATTTCTTTATATTGTTTAACAATAAATTTATATATTACAAATTATTGTATAGCCATGGCCTAATTTTCCTGCCATTCTCGCACGGAAATACATAATCTTTTAATTCTTATATAAGAAGAGTTAACTTTAGCAAATTAAAGAAATTAGCACGAAAAATAGAATTGATTTAACTCAATTTTTATTTGAGAAAAGCATTACTACAATCTTACTATTATTAATTTTTCTCCTTATTTATAATTAATTCAGTTCTCGTAGTTAAATTGATTTGTATTTTAGTTCACGAATATTTAACGAATTTTTTTTTGGCTCTGCCAATTGTATATTTTATTTTTCATATTATCAAAAAAATGCATTTGAATAAAATAATTTGTAAGTTTGGATTATAAAAGAAATTATTCTTGTTTAATAGTTGTTCTAAATGTTTGATTATGTTATTATTTATTTAGAAAACTCATTAAAATCATGGCACAATGGGATGTTATTTTTGAACCGATTTGCTGATTAAAATTTTAAATGGTGGCTTGAAGATTATTGAATCATTACCGATTAAAACTGTTTTAGAACTATAAAATGGCAACCAGTTTTATTTCAAATGTAACCTTAAAAGCGTACACCTCGAAATTTTATCGTGCAACAGAAAAAAAAATTAAGTAATAATTTTCTCAAAAACTTTGTTACATTTCTTCGCTGCGATTCCATAACAATTGTTTTTGAGATTATCTATATTGGGTATTTTCTGCCGTAATCTTTGCGCGATGTTTAGAATAGCCAATTTTTGTAACAATATTTGTTCCCTAAAGGTATTAATTTTTTAATTTTATTATCTGGTATTTCTATTAAAAATTTATAAATTGCAAATCATCATTAGTAGTGTAGGGTCGCAGTTGCGGGGGTCCAGTGTTTTCTGATAAAAAATCCAGAACCAAAACCTATTGGACTCTTCCCAGACCCCTGCCCCTGGACATAAATCACGATAAAAAGACCCCCCCACCAGCACAAATTTGGCGTAAATTTTAAATTTTTGAAAAACAGAAAACAAGACCCCTGCATTGCAACAATTTCTCGTGCACTATACATTCCCCGCTAAATCAATTTTAAATCTGCTGCTCTCTCTCCATTTTTCCCCAAGGCCTTCATCATTATATTTCCGCTAATCGCTTCTCTCCCGACCATCACTCCCACGCACTTTCCCACGTTTATTGTGGAAAAGGACTTCAATAAAGGCGTTGCATTTTTTTTAAAAAGTTTTTTCTCTGATCACTTTTTTAAAAAAATGCTTCGTATTTTGTTTGTTGTCTGTATCTGCTCGGCACTTGACTGGGAGTCTGTCGACAATAAAAGATGTCCAGCTAACTGCACGTCCAACAACACGTGCTATAAGCTCACGGGATTTGTAGGCCCATTCATATGCCTTAAAAAAGGCTATGACATCAATAAGGCGGGGGAATGGCCAAAATGGCCCGAAACATCTGCTGAACACGACAGGTCTTAAAAATTTTAGGAAACTCCCACCCTTCGGTTAGCTGGGCTTCAAGTTATTGGGAATTATCTTTTATTAACACATAGGGACTTCAGTTAGGGGGAGGGGGGGGGCGGATTTGCTATTAAGGGAGGGGTTCTATCTTAAACATCCCTCAAGGGATTCAATTGGAGGGGGGTTTTATTTGAGGAAATACAGTGATATTTGCAAATGAATGTAATGGTAATTACATGTCCCTATATTTACATTTTTCCAGTGGTGACCGGATTTTATGGTGGACTTTTTCTGCTGCCATTGCCGTCATTTTCTTCTGGCTTTTGGCCTTGACCATTTTGGTGGTTTATTGTAAGCAAAAATTTAATTATTATTTTGGTAGAATAATAGTTTAAAATAAAATTTTTAATTCGAATATATAAAAACCGATACAATATTTTTCCTTCAAAAAGGGCACAGAAAAGTGGCGGAAGCGACAGCTGCAGCATCAATAAGAATGTCAAGAATTACCGCGCCATTTGACGCCGTTGAATTTTAAGGATCAAAAAACACATAAAATGCTCATTTATTTTAGATCAATAATTTTGAATCAGAATTTTCAATGTTAACACTCTATTAAAAATAAATTTTCAGTTTATTAAAACCGTCATCGTTATCGGCAAGCAAAAGAATAAGCGAAATGAATAAAAAAGGATATTAAAAATAACAAGCCCTCCCAGCCCACCAACCCCACCACACCACGGCTGATTGAAGTGGCATTTTGGTGTTGCGACAATTGCGGACGACAATTGCGGACGACTTTTGCGGACGCGACAATTGCGGACGACGATAAAATATTAATAATTAGCAAAAATTTCAACTAATATTTTGTTATTCGTCATGGAAAGAGGCAAATAGTATATAGATCTACATGTCAAAACGTTTTATTTAACATAAAACATCTCTACCCTTTTGTCATTCATCAGAGCATGCATCGGCAATTTCGCCATTGCTTTCTTTGAATTAAGAGGAGGGTTATCGTATTATATGA